>BMAW01116731.1:502697-536285 GCA_019974015.1 Nephila pilipes
TAAGCACTCGCGGTCTTCCAGAGTGAAATTTAGCTTCATATTTTTCTCCTCGTGATTAAATTTGATGAAGACAGCAGCATTTAGATCTATTCAGAATTGGTGAAATATTGGAAATACATTTGTCTTCCGATTTGAATTTCCATAACACAATAACCTCGTCAGGAGTAATCTAAGATTCTGCATTTTGAATTTTAACTCTGAGATGTTGCATTGATTTTTATGCTTCATGTTTATGATGTTTCTTACAAACTTTGCATATTACCGACTTATTTTAAGAAACGGATTAAGTTTCTAAGCTATCGATGCATGCAATTTTTAATATTTTAGTTTTATATTAAGTAATGAAATTATTCAAACGAGTCTCATCCGATAAAATTAGGTCTAATTGTCCTAAATCATTTTTTTTACATTTCTATTGTTGTGAATGTTTTATCTACACTTTCAATAGAAAAAAAAAAAAAAAAAACAGCATTTTCTAAATTTAGAACTCACAGTGAATAATTTTATTAAACCTAATATTAGAAATTTATGAAAAATAAAATAAATTTTTTATTGAAAAAAGTTTACTTGAAAATATAATGAAATGTATAGAAAGTAAGACACGGTTTTTTCTTCAGAAGGAGAAAATATTACTATTGTTGCCACAAAATAGAATGGACTTACAGTTTGAATTACACTTATCTGCGATTTTCATACAAAAATATTTTGACTTTTAGCGCCTGGTGTGGTCATCTTGAGAAACATTTGCTGCTGCCTCTTGATTGAACAAGAATTGTTACTTAGAGGTAAGGAATGTCACCAACTTTCTGTAAGTTCTTGGAACCTGAAGTTGATTGTGATCTAGCATAGAGTTCACTAAAAATTCTTTCTGTATCTCTAAGTAAATGAAACATTCAACAGATAACGCATTGGGCAAGTTCTTGGAATAAAAAGGTTCCCCTTGATCCTCAGATAAGGTGTTTTATTTCTTAAAGTTGAGTGAAACTATTTTATACGGCAATTTAATCACACTTTAATCATTTGAGACTTTTGAAGATTATATCAAAAGTAAGAAATGCAGAACTAGTGCATAATCAGGCCTTCTTTCTTTTATGATTTAGCAACAATAACAAGAAAGAAGAAAAAAGACCTTTATTATAGAACTCTTAACAAATATTTAAAAGTAAATGCAAAACTCATAAGAAAAATACTTTTAAAAAATCACAGATGCTGTAATAGAACATGTTTTCCATTCACAGATTGATATATTATTTTGAAAGATACTACAAAAAGATAAAAATGTAGACACCACTTAAGGATTGGAAGGTTTTTAAACTATAATAACCATCAAAAAGTAAAAAAATACTTGAATTAGAAAGGGGGAAATAGTAACTCAATCTGGTTTTAGAAAAAATTATATTGAACATTATATTATTATATCAGTCAATACATTTTTCCATTTTTGCTCTGTATATAACCTTAATTGATTAAAAAGCTCTGTACTATGGCTTATTTAAGCTTAAAAACTCTTAACCTCCTCAGTAAATAAAAATACTTTTAAGTATAGAGTTTTCTTTGATTCTGATTAAAAGGAAATACAGGCTGTTTAAAATAACATCTAAAAGAAATGTACAATAGCAAACAAAACATGCAGACCACCTTTTACATAATATTTATGCTTAAGTCCGTGATTATAAAAGCTCTTAAATATCTCACATAATCAAAAATTATACTTCAATGATGCACAAATCACTTTTCAATTTTTAAAGTGTCATGGATGCTTAGAAAATCCAAGATCTTCCAAAAGTTATCATATTACAAAGTGCTTATTTGTGCTTATAAATAAAATTAAAACTTCATGCAATCGAAATCATATCTAAAAGTGCAATACCTGTATGACTAAATAAAACTGCTTCCTAATGAATTTTGTTAAGTGACATAAAAAACTGAAAAATGAACTGTATTTTCTTTTCTTCTTGATTATAGGGATGATTTTAGAGTGTTGTTGTCGAATCAGACACGGAATCATTGTTACCAAACGACTGAATTACAGTGTTCTTTTTATCTTTATTTATTTTTATACATATAGTATTAGCGAAAAATATTATATGTTGCAGATGAAAAATTTTAATGTGCTTTGAAACTCCATACCTTTATTTGGAAGTCCTAGCGTGTTTCTTAATAATTTATTGTAACATAAACTATTAACAGCAATCAATAAATAGGACGACCGATTGAAGTAAATTTATCAACATATTAATAAAGAATTTCCACGCGAAAAAGAGAATGTAAGCGTATCTAGAATCCTACAATAGAAGAGCAGAAGATTACCGAGTATATCGAAGTTCCGTCTTATAAGTCAAGTTATCATACATAAATCGGTATTATATAACTTTTTATGCCAAGTATGATCACGAGATTATCGCCGAGAGATAAGAGTGGTAGCTCTGCCATGCGATATCAAAATAAATAAACATATCGTCCAAGTCTCACCCAGAAGAAAGCAAGGTATACAAAAGAAAATTAAGAAATTGTTTAATCTCTGTTAGATATGTAATTAATTAGCAAATAATTAGTATTATTCAACTCGGGGGGCAACAGATCTCATCGAACACGCAACTTACCGAGCCATTAAGGGCCCTTCAACAGGTTCTCCCAAAGCGGGTAATTTTGATTATGTGTAAGGATTTAATTTATCGCTTTGAAGCTTATAATACCTTTGTGAGAAAAATGATAACCATTTGAACAGTAGGATACATTTAAGAAGGGTCATGTCATAAGATTGCAAGTTAGTGGATGATCATTCCGTTGATTGCGTGTCATATCCGTCTCTCACATGTTACAGTTATCCGTTGTTGTTGGGATTGAGTATAAGAAAGTTATCACTCACGACAAGTAGACTCAGGCAGACAGTAACACGAAATACAAATAGGAAATATCAGAGAAATAAATCCTGCAAGTACAAAGCACATCAACTACCACAGTTCCCGACATTATGTGAGAAGTAATGTCTTCTCTGAATCATATTGTAAGTGCCAATGCAATTAGCAGACAGCTGCAAGCTTCTAGACTGCTTGCACTGATATCATTACGAGATTGCCCCTGACTTCACAACAACGTTGTCAGAGACTGAATTTAAGAGCAGAATGAAACTATGCAGAATCGCTAGTTTGGAGTCTGGCTTTTGCCTCGGTGAGGATGATGACCGCACCTGTGTGTGGAAGCATCGCGGTCAGCCCCACGATGAACGATTTGTTATCACTCTTCAATCGGCCTACGTTATCACTACTGGTTGTAATGGTATGGGTGCGATTTCATATGATAACTGATCTCTGTTGATCTTGATCAAAACCACTATGGTGATCCAAAGGTATGTTTGTGAGGTCCTTCGACCAACGGCCATTTTTTTTTTGTGGATGCCTATCCCAGTTCTCTATTTCAACAATATAACTCTGTTGTTCATACCGATGTCATCTCAATAGCTTACCTTCCAGCCATAGAAATTATTCCATGGTCAGCATCAGCAGTCCTGTCTCCCACAAAAAACTTATGGGACTGTCTGTTGTTTATGGGTGAGTCTCTGTTAAAATTCCCCTGCACCACAAAAGTTTCAAGATCTGCTTGCCAAAGGTCAATCAACAGAGGATGAGTTGAGTCAAGATACGATTAAGAGTGTATACGACTTAGAATGTGGCAGAATGCATTAGAAATAATGACGGCCCAACATCCCATTCAGAGTTATAAGTATTTTGCTCTTTGACCAATATTTGTTGTCGCACCCTTGCTCAGTTTTTAATTATTTCTTATTGTAGGTGAGTATTAACTTACTTTCAAATATCATTTTCATCTGCTATTTTTTCTTGGTGCAACTTTTTTTATTGAACAGGAGTGTTCATAAAAAATTAGTATGAATAACATTCTTTTCACAAACGAAATATATATAGGAAATTTTAAAAGTTTTCAAACATTTATTTCTATAGCGAAGATTTGGATTTCTTTGGAGATTCATTATGAAAATTTGCTCTTTTGTGGCCAACAAAGGATCTTCAACAAGTCAGGGATAAAAGTATTATATATAGTTGAGTTTCAAATGTTGCTTTTAACAGCAGTCATTAAATTCAAATACAATATGGAATGAATGTAAAAAACATGTATTATAAAATTTGAAAAACTAAGCTCTCATTATAAATTTATTTTTGTAAAAATTATTCATTGCAAAAAGCAAATCATAATATTATTAGTACTTAACATTTTTAAGCTAAACGATATTAAAAGTGAAAGCCATACTCTCTCAAACGACGCTGAAATAAAAATTACAATTCTAGTCATGGCTTGGTTATTGAATATAAAAACACATCTTATTTGAAAACAAAGTATTAGCCAATTTTTTCATCCACTTTTATGCTATAACTCACATTTCTGAAGTGTTCAATAGAACTTGAAAATTGTACTAGGTAACCGAATAAAATAATAATATTTTGCCAGAAATTTCTGAAAATGATTTTAATTCTAGAAATATTAGCAGAGAATATGTTTTAATAAAGAATTCAATAGTTGCTATTATTCTATTGCTTGAATCAATCTGAGAACTAAGACAATTACTTATTCACTGAGAAATTCATTCGAATCAAACGTAAATATAGCAAATCGACAGATTACGTGGAGCTAAACACGATTTATATGTCAAAAATAAGTTCCCTTTTCGAAAATTATGTTTATAAAAGTATTGCATTTTACTTTCAATTTTCAATTTCTCCCAAAGATATAAAGTTTTAATAATTTTAAGAAGTTTAGGATATGCTCATATCTTTTATTATTATTGAATCCAAACGGGTATATACGAACGCCATACAAGGATAATAACCTTTTCATTCCGCATATTCCATAAAACCGTTAAATGTATAAAATAAAACATAACCAGTGTCCATTTTTGGTGTGATATAAATATATAATGTTTAAATAAATGTTATACCTGATATTAACAACGTTTGGTAACAAGTATTTCTTCATAAAAATAAATATTATTATATAGATGTTATTTGCTAGTGATAAATATATTACCGTAAAGCTTGACTATAATACGCACTTTTTTCTATATTTTGGTCCATAAAAATGAGGGTGCGTATTATTTTCATGCAAAAATTAAATAAACGATTTTTAAACATTTGCTATGGGTGTGCATTACATTCGTATTTTAACAATGAACATGCAGGAGCTCTAAGAGATTGCTGTAACACACGTGCAGTGCAGGTGTTCTTTTACACAACATGTTGCCTATTTATAGAACATGTCGCATATTACGACAGCATCAATAATTATGACTTGGATGCAACAACAACAGATTAGCTGTGTTCTAGTGAAAGTGATTAAGACAGTTTGTTTGTTTTGTGTTAAATTAAAAAACATTTCTATAGAATTAGACGTTTCTTTTCATTAAAAATTTCGATTATGCGAATAAATACTTGTGCAATTTTTAAATAATATATTGAAAAGTTATGGGTGCGCATTACATTCGAATTTTAATTTTTTCCGAAAATTTTGTGCCAAATCATGAATGCGTATTATACACACGGGCGTATTATAGTCAAGATTTTACGGTATTTAATAATGTGTTTTATAGAGTAAATGTTATTTAATATTGATGAGATTTTTCTTGAAAAAATTTGACTAATGTAGAAGACACTTTGAACAGAGCAATTAATCAAAATTAGTTCACAGCACAAAGTCGAAAAATCGACCATTTCTTGATTTTTACGGTTTCGTTTTAAAAGTTATGTTGACAAGGAAATCGGTTTTTCCATTTCGTTCATGTAATACGCATTTTTATGCAACTATGTAGGACAAACATAGCAAACTCGTGGCTCTCGGGGGAGAGGTGTTCCCAACTCTGGTGTCATCCTCGTCACTTGACCGAAGCTCAAAATTAAGAGGTCTGTCGCCAACAGTCCTTGTGGTGCTTTTACGTGAGGCGTTAATAAACAAAAAAGGAACAACAGAAGTACTGTGTTTCGAATCATAATTAACAATACACCTACTAGGAAGTATATTAAGGGAAGAAAAAAACTAACAATTTATCTAAATATAGTGAGGTTCATATGATTTTTTCTTGTTTGAAATTGTTCCGTGACTAGAAATGAGTTTTACACTTCTGATGTAAAGTAAGTACAATATGTTTTAAAAATAGTTTTTTCTTTAAAGCTAATAATGATAATGTTGAAGCTACAAATGTTTTCATGACACATCTGGTTTGAAAAGAGTATTCAAAGCAGTTGTCTTATTTCTGATTCCTATTTCATCTTAAAACATTTAATTTAATCTGATTAACAAATGAACTAGAGCAAATACTTTTGACAATGCGCATACCTTTATATATAAAGTTTTTAAAACATTCAAACCACAAATATTAGTAAAAAAGGTGGAACAACAAAAATTCAGCTTGAATAGCGGTTTTTATTGATGTAAATATAATTTACATAATACAGTGAGCAAACAAACAAAGTTGATGATGATGCCCAGTTCCCAAGTCTTCCTTTCAATTAACCTGAATCCAAGCACTTTGTGACTAAATTTTCTTGTTTTAACTTTGGCGGTCTTATAGGTAGAAAGAAGATCTCTCTTTCAATTCTGTGAAAAAATAAAAAATTATTAAATAAAGTAGAAATGGAACTATATGTTATATATTGAAACTATTTGCTACAAAAAAATAGGAAATATGATTATTACTGTGATAAAATGCAATGATTAATAAAAGCTCTTGCCGATATAATTTAATTATTTTAAATATTATCAACTCTAGTGTATTTCTTAGATAGTTTCATAATTTTTTGTACTTTTATTGCAATTTAAAGGTTTTCAATAGCTTCTATGTCAATTGGAGTTAATCTAATAAATAAAAACTCGAATTGAAACTCTCGAAAATGTGTATTGTACTTGAAATAAGAATTTTAAAAGTATGTATAAGTCAGTCGATAATTTACTGTAAAATAAGCACAGTAAATCAAATCTCTGCAAACCTCATGTTTTAAATTAGAAAAGAGTACTTAAATTTAAATTGATTTTATAACGGGTAAAATTTTTTAATTGAAAATATATTGAATTCAATTACAGAATATAATAATTTTCATTGTATGTATAGTACAGCAATTATCCTATCAATGAATTAAATTAAACATTACATGAAACCGTAAATGAATAAGAATTTGTTGTTAAGTTAAGTAACTTATTGTAGAGGACAGAAAACTTTCTTTGGGGTATGAAAGGCAATTTTCAAAATACTGTATAAAAAGACATCACATATAAATGTTTCATATTACCAATTTAACACTGTAGGCAACTTACTTTTTTATTTGAAATATGAATGTTAACTTCATTAAGAACAATATTTCATCATTTTTCCGTCAAAAATACAGATATTATCTTAGTAAAATGCAATGTTAGCAAATTGAATTTTACTTCACAAATACCTTTTTTTTAAAATTCGTTACTTAAAACCTCAATACCAAATTTTTAAAAAAAATGTTCGGATACTAAGTGATATGGAAAAAATCATGAATATAAATCGTTATAAATTACAGCTAAGCAAACTAAGAACATTTTAATAAGAGTTTAGAGTTGTTGATTTAATTATAAATTAAAACACAAGAGTTGAATACGATATTTATTAACTGCTATAACCTTTTTAATTTTGTGAAAATAAATCACATAATCACCTCGGTCTACAAGAAGATAGTTTTAGCAGCGAGTCCTGGGGCGATGAGTCCAGCTCCAAGAGGGAGACCAAGAGTAGCTCCGTGTCCAACAACAGTGCTGTAAGATGAAATGGTGTTAGGCAGAGCAAGGGCAGGGGCGGCGGCTAACAATGGGGCAGAGGCAAGGGGAGCGGCGGCGAGGACGGGGGCGGCAGCAGCTACGGCTGGCACTGCTGGGGCGACTGGAGGAGCGTAGGGACTGACGATGGCAGCTGCAGCTGGAGCACTCAGGGCGGTTCCGGGTTCGTTGGTGTTGACGGAAGTCCTGAAACCGAGGGAGTCAGCGACGTAGTCTACTCTTCGGGCTCGTCCGTCGATGTCGGTGATGGTGTATGTACCCTTCTTGTTTCCGAGGGCATCTCCGATTTCGGTTCTTGAATTAGTGGCTCCCAATCCATCAGCAATTCCATAGTTGAAAGCATAGTTTCCTGCAGCCTGAATGTCAGATATAAGAATCAAAAATATGTGACTAATTTCCTTTTCTTGATAAAGAGTTAATTATTAATTAAAATAAAAAAAAGAAGATGGTATACAATTTTAAAATTAAAATGGTGGTGACATGTTAAAAAGATTAACTAAGAATCCTTTTAAAGTGTAAAAAATAATGAAACACCAGGATGAAATATCTCAGTGCATTATTATCCACAAATATTTTTCACCGTGTTTGGAAGCAATTGCTTTTGAAAATGGCTAATTATAAAGGTAAGTTGATGCATGTATGTAAGTTATTTTTGGTTTTCAATTCTCTAAACTCTGTGCGTGAGAATGAAATTTTATCTGGAAATCATAATTCCCTTGAATCAAACAAGTTTTTTTTTCAAAGTTGGCCACTATTTTTATTAGTATTTAAAATTCTTTATTTCAACATTTTAACCTCAATTGTAATGAAATTTTAATGAAACATTGAATATAGTTACAAGAAAAACGAGGAACAACTGAATTATATTTAAGTATCATATTTGGAAGTTCTTTCAGGGTGTGTTTCAATGGAGAGCCTATAATAAAATATCAAATGAACTAGTAAACAGTTTTAGTTTAAATCTTCGTAATGAAAAAAAAATATTTTTCTTTAATTTAATTGTTTTCAAGATTTGAATGTGCGAATTAAGATTTAAATATTTTATGATATATTATAGTTGTTAAAATAAGCACAGAGTTCTATTGCAATTTAGTATAGTAACAGCTTAACCTTTTTTACTTTTATTACAAACATTTAAAATATTTATATATTTCTTAATTACATGCCATGAGTCAAGAAATGATCCTATGGTAATAATACAGGAGAGAGTTATAAAATAAATTTTATTCAAATGGTTACATTTAACATTCATTTGAAAATCAACAAACAATACTCACATCTTGTTGTCTTCCGCTACTGCTGACTCCTGTGCTAAGGATGATGGGATTGGCACAAACGGCTGCGAATGCAGCGAAAAAGATGGCGATCTGAAATTAATGATAATTCATCATTTCTTCGGGGGAAAAATATAAGTTTTTACTGAATTATTTATCTGATTTTATTTCATCTAAATGAATGAAGTATTCCCAAAGCTCTCTTAGCAATCTAATTGTTTTGACTAGAATTAATCAAAGAAGCTAGAATATATTAGTATTAGAATAAGCACGTATTTTAATATAAAATTTAACATATTGTAAATTCAATACTTGTAGGCGTAATATAAAATTTCTTTTCTCACCCTCTCATTTTTAATATAATAACTGAACATACTTTTTAAAACTATTTCATAATGAAATATTTGAAACTAATTTTTTAATCACTTTTAACGAAAATCAAAATTACATCTATATTTATACATACATTTTTTCTAATATGAATAAATATAAATTTTTCATTAAGAATGCTCAGAATTTAGTTTGATTGAATCGAGCCATTAACAATGCTTCACTTCATTTAATTCAAAACTTCGATTTAACAGAATTATTTCAGGGAATAATTCTTTTCGCACTAATTATAATTTATCTTTATAACTTTTCTTAAATTGCTTGTTTTTTTTTAAATGAATTTTATATGTTAATGTAGATTGATATTTTATTTCCTGTTTAGAAAAGAATTATATCATTTAGAATTTTCCAGGTAGTGAAAACTATATTCTACATATTGTTTGGAAGTTTTTGAAATGGTTTAATTTTTAATTGCAATTTAATGTGTTATGGGTGTATATTTACATATAAGTCTTAAAATTAAAATTATATATTAGAATATTCAGCAAAGAAATCATTAAATCAATCGTTTCTCAGTAAGAAATAAAATGTTTTTGATATAGATACAAAATTTCTTTTAATTGTAATCAAACTTACTCTTTTGTTTTAAAAATTTATATTCAAATTAACAACATTTGTATGATAACACATTAGAATACATTATTTTCTTTCTTATACATTATATTGTTACTTATATGAAATTATTGCGTAAGTAACATTTCAAAGAAATATAATGCAAGAAATTGGATGCAAGATGAATTAAACACTTTGCATATAAATTAACCATTCTTTTAGGAAATGAGAAATTTGATTGTTCTATTTTTGCTGTAAATTCCATTGAGGCGAAGTTGCAAATAGTTTTAAAATCATATACTTAGGGCGATATCAGAATATTTTTTTTCTCCCCTAAGTTTGCTAAGAATAAAACTCAGCTAAGTGAAAATTCATTCAAAAGCTCTCACAAAAAGGACTACCTTACAGAAGTTTCAAAACTGCTTTTTATTTTGATATTATTTTCAATGATTCCTGTTTACTTATTATATAAAACAATACAACAATTGGTGGTAAGAATATCCAAAAATGAAAATAGGCATATTTTTTGGAAATGAAAATTACTTTAATTCATCTAAAGCTTTAAGAGAAATTTAATTTTAAAAACACTCTTAAACTCTAGTACAGCATTGTAACAAATCGTTACATGAAATCGATTCTCCTTTTACCTATTTGACTTATTCTAGAAAACCTTCCGTGTTAAAACTAAATAGTTTTTCTTAAATCTCTACTAAAATTTCCAGGAAATACGACACAGATATTATTAGCAAACATTTACTTACCTTTGCAATCATGGTTGTTTCTGAGATCAACTGCTTTGGTTGAGATGATAAGAAGTTGTCAGTCCCTTGCTCTTATATACTATGTAACTAGACACATTCTCAAGGACCAACAAGTCCATTTTATTTAGGATGGGTGCGGTACCTCCCACAATTATGCATCAAGAATGTAAATGAATATCATCTTTTTTTTCATTCTTCTTCTTTTCAACTTTGAAGCGTGATATTTCTCTGGTTGTCAAAGAGGAAAATCATTAAAAACCAGTTTGAGATGTAATTTGGGCCCAAAAGATGCAAAACACGCCTGATGAAACAATTTGTCCTTCTCCCGCTGATCTGATTCTTCCATGCTATTGACTTTGTTCAATCCACTTCTAATTTTAGTTTTTGTCTAACTGGATTAAATAACTTGACAAGGTTTTCTTTTTGCAACTTATTAGCGTAAGTTTGCGTTTTCAGACGAAACGTGAGTGATTTTTGGAATAAATTTCTTTTGATGAATTGATTTGAAAGATGTGATAAAATTAAAATACTTTAAAGACTAAAGTTATAGACTTGTTTTCAGAAAAATAATTTATTCTCATAACTGTTTTGCGTGCAATTTCATACATTTTTTATTTATTGCCATATTCATCCTATTATGTTGTGATTTATTCCATGTGATATAGCAGAAGCTTAGACTTGGTTAACGGGAGACCAAAAAGCTTCAAGAAATCAGAAACAAGATGAGGTGTAATGTATAGTAAGTTTTCTTTGTCAAGCTTCATACAATTTAAAAGAGAGTCAGTAGAGATTTAGGGAGAATTAGAAATGGCGCAGGTCAGATAGATTTATCTGCCTTTTATCGAAAATAAGACTTTTAATATGTCCACTAATATACGAATGGTGTTATGGACACCTGTATATTCCTCTATCTTCTTAATATATTGATCATAAAACTATATAATTAATTAATCGGCTAACATTATTTGAAAGCACATTGTAGTATGAACAAGTTTATGTAATTTTCTGATGGATCTAACTATTACAGTTCTGAAATTAGTATATTATCAGTTTTAAAAATGTAACTTTCAGAAATGTTTTTTCCCACTACAGCAACACGAGAGCTTTTAAGTATAGACATCGCAAATTTTGACCCACAACCATGAGACAAGTGGAGCATGAGGAGTTTTGCAAATAAATTTATTTAAAAAAAAATCATGAGACAAAAATGATCCCTTATATGCTATTTTTCTCTACTAATTTCTACATTACACTGCGTTAGTGATTTTAGGCTCAAACTTATTTAACATGCCGCAAACTATATTATTGTGCCCAAATAGTCTATAGCGAAATCAGAATTCAAACCAGTGGCTAGATTTCAATTTTAAAATGTAAATAACTTATTGTTTTGAAATCTATTTCTAAGTGATAAAAATATAAAATGACTTTTAGTCAAGAGATTTATTTATTTAATTTCACTTAAAAGATTTGGATGATAAGATTTACAGAGAAGTTCTAGTTTAGTGACAATAAAACCTAGGTATTGATTTTTAAATAAAAAAAATTAACATAACCGTATTTAAACTATAAAAAAATGGAAATTCTTGAGTAAGAGTTTTATGCGTATATACCCATTTTTTTAGTGCGAAAATATTAAAATAGTTTTTAAAAGGCATGATATTAATGAAAGCAAATTTTTTTATTAAGTTTGTATGTGCTAAATAAAAACGTACTACATAGATAATAAGCTGCTGTTAACATAAAATTATTAAATTATTTTTTTAGCTCTAGGCTACTTATAATAAAACTACGTTCGATATTGACAGAAATTATAGATATTACGAAGCATTTCTCAACTACCAACCGAGTTATCAACTGTAATTACTTTCAATATAAAACCAACTATGTGGCCAGACAAAAAATTATTATGATGTAACAATATATTTGAAAATGATGAAAAATTGAAGATTCTAAATGGATACATTATTCTATTTTATAAAAATAAAGATATAATTTAAGAAAAATGTATTTAAATTTTTACATTTTTAAATGCATGAAAACTATTTATGCTCACCTTATCAAAGATTGAAATTTGAATAATAAAAGTGAAATGTCACTATTCTATAATCAAATTTTTGATTTGGTAACATAATTCTGAAAATTATCACATTATCTGACACTCAAATAATTCATGAAATAAAACCGCACTTTTACCTTATGTTTACTTTTAAAGCGTAATTATAATTAGTAAGAATTGTTGGTTGCCAAAAATCGTTCCAGAACTAACAGATTCTCTAATCAAGTTTGATTTGATTGCATAATTTAGAAATATTATCACATTGATTTTACACCCAACATCACCCTTTTATTTTAACATAACTTTTAAAACATAATTCTAATTGATATAAATTGTTGGCTGGCTAAAACATAATTCCAATGTTACCAGATTCTATTATCAAGTTTGATTCGATAATATACTTCAGAGATACTACCACATTAATTTCACATCAAAGAAATTCATGATACAGCATCACACTTTTATTTTAATATTACTTTTAAAGTATAATTCTAATTGATAGGAATTATTAGTTGGCAAAAAACGTTCCAGAGTTACAATTAAAAGGACCATCGCTAATTGTGTTGGTTCTCTTAATTTGAATCAAGATCTATACAAGGATGACACCCGAATTGGCATCATCCTCTCACACTTCTAATTTCTACACCAAACTGTGTGAGGAATTTGAGGCCAAATTCTGATCGACATAATGCTGAGAACCTTACAATAACAATTTAAGATAATATCTTTGAAATAAATGCAAAGTTTTCTGTTTCTGGTCATGTAGTGAAGCATATTATCTACAAAGTGCTTAGGATACAGGAATGTAAACACAACAGAAGATAGAACAAAGTTTTACAGATAACCTCAATGCAAAAAAACAGATATTTTATCATACGGTGACTAGTTACGTTATAAAGCTAATATATATTTGTAAACGTATTGTTTTTCAGATGACTAAAACTTATACTTATTTGTCTGAAGCAAAACTAGAAATAAAAAAAAATATTGTTAGTAACGTCATGAAATTAAATTAAAACGAAATGAAAAACATAAAATTTCCTTGAGTTTTCTAAACAATCAACTTCTCAGGAGCTTCCATAATTTAGGTAAGTAAGAGCATCATAACCTCGAGGTACCCTAATGATATTTTTCTTTCCCGTTGGTTTATTGCCTTAGGTAAATACGGATGACCATCTTGGGATACCATAGTGATACTTCTCTATTTTCCATCTTCTTTCCTTGTCAACCAATTTACAACTTTTTTATATCATTTTTTAATATCTAGATCGCAAAACATTTAATGCATCGAGGCTTATAAAATCCTTTCAAAATTTCTATGTTTAATGAATCGTATTAATTTTAATAACACTGCTAGTAATTAGGGTAATAACCAAATATTATACAATGTGTCTTTAACTATATCATAAATCTGAAGATGAAAATTAAATTTCATTAAAGAAGGGTTACGCAATGAACGTGGAATTGCTGTTGAAGCTTTCTCAGAATGTTGCTGAATTAGAATGCTATTCAAGATTTCTGAGAAATTTATTAATTAATTCGTAGTGATGTTGTTAATCCGATAATTATAAAAGAATTCTAATTTAGTTCACACGCATTAACTCTTATCTTCAGTTTTATTTATTCAAAGCTAGTCGAAATTAATGCAAGGACTATTCTTGCATTAAAATATGGACAACATTATGATAATTGTTATTTAAATACACTGTCTATCTTCCATTAAAACTTTTTACCGATTCTATTTATTGATTTGTTTTTAATTAACGTACTTCGTAAATAACGACAACATTTCATTGCTATTTTGCCGGATGGCAAGGACGGGTTGAAGAAACGACCTTTAATCGAACCGGTGGCGATCACTCACAAAACACGTGCACGTCACGCAACCGGAATCGTTCAGTCAGGTTCATACGATAAACGGATCAATTTCTTGTCTTTGTCAATACGATCTATTATGCAGTTGTTCCTTATATGCTTTTTGTTGCCATTGTTGAACCACACAAATCTTTAGAAATGCATTGCATTTATCACACTCAAAGTGACTTGCTTCTTCTGAGAATTTCGGGAAACACAATCTCCCCGTAGCCTCTCACATTGTTTTAAAAATTATATTAATTTTACTAGAAAAATTTATAAAACTACTTCTATGAGTTTATGTGTACCCGAAGTAAAAAAAATGGCAGCATTGATTTGGAAAAAATCTCTTAATATTTTGGCGCAGATCCTATAAGAAAACATATTAGATAACATTAAAATTTCAAGTATTTACTTTTTCAAAATTATTTTTTTTATTGATGAAATTTGCACAACTTTAATTGCACATTATAGTATAAAACTGTGTAATGTGTGTGATAATATTTTTAACCTAATTTATCATTAAAATAAATTTTTATATAATTTGTATATTTTTAAGCTGAGATTCTGATTTTCTAACTTTAAGTTTATGAAATTCTCCAAAACATTGATAAAAAAGTATATATTCAGACTATTTGATTTTTTTTATTTATTTCTCTTAATAGTAGCGCAGTATCCATCCTGATAGATATATTTATTCAAAATTGCTTCCTTGAGAGGAGTTATTTATTCGATATAATAAATAATGCCCTAACGGTTTTGCTATAAACTTCCTTCTAAGACTACAATTTATCAAAGCATTACCTACAAAATCATTCCACTAAATTTCCGGCGAAAAAAAAAAAAAGAAAGAAAGAAAGTAATAGCAGAAATTAAAAATATGTCAGCTACACAAAATATTTTGAAAATAAATAAATAAATAAATAAACAATTGAAGCAGATTTTGTCGTATTCATTAGTTATTTGTGAGTAAAAAGTGCAGATATAGATTACTCTGGTAAAAAGGCATATTTTTCAAAAATTTTATCAGACTTGTAACCAAGAGAATAAATGAAATAGGAAATTCAATTTGAAAAGTTAGAAGAATTTTACAGATATATACAGCAGTATTCCCAATAAGGGACACCCACTTGACCAGACATTCTGTTCCTTAAATCGAAGCGTCCCTTAACAAGAGGTACTACTGTATGCATTTATGAAGGTTCGGAATAATCCTGCAGACTTTCAGATGTTAAAATTCGTTATTCCTTCATAATCAGATTAAGACGCTTAAACTTGTAGGTCTATCTGCAGTACAAGCTGACGCCAAATTGAAGTAATTTGGGATTGTATTGTTATTATAATTATTGTTGATTCAGCATTCTTTATTTCAGGCTTCAATAAGAGGATAACGCGTGAAATAGTTCAGACTACGACCATGAAAGGAAATGGAATAGGATAGGGATTTGCTGATTTTTGGTTTGTTATCATATTTTTTTTAATAATGTAATTCACTGAAGTGTGATGGTTAGATCAGTAACACTGGTAGATGCACACATTATTCCATTCCAAAGTTTGGAACAGTATTGATTACATTATTTCTATTATTCTAAATTGTTGCTTTTCGTTCCCTTGGCTTTCTATTACAAATTTTTCTTGTTCAGTAGATTTTTTTTCCTGAGGAGAGGACTAGATTTTAAATTTTTAGATTGTTTAAAAATTTATAAGATTTTTTTTACCTGAATTGCATAAATATTACTTTGTTTTTTTATGATTTTTTTAAATATGTAGTTTTTTAAATATAATAATAGTGTTTAATTTATGATTAATATTCTTAATTTGTTATATGATGTAATATTTTATGAATTATACTACTACTGTTTTGTTTGAGTTCATATAACACACACACACACACACACACACACACACACACATATATATATATAGACAGTGTGAAGATGTAGATCAGTACTATAGTACAATTGATAAATATTCTTGGAGCTAATTGATAACAAATATAATGCAATATTAAAGAAATGCTTTTTAGTGTCCATTAAGAAGCGAAATTAAATCGAGAATTATATGCAAAGTAGGGGGAAATAATTTAAGACTATGCACATTGTGAACAATTTCAGTATAGCTAAGGGTAACGCTTCTGCGATAACAGGCAAGAAAGGAGATTTAAAAAGCAATTAAAGATTGTATGCAATTATCTTTCAAAAACTTATGCATAATAAATATTACTGCACAATATATAACAAAAATCATTTGCAAATCTTTAAAGATAGACAACGTTATCAAAATAGTTGCCTAGCTTTTGAGAAACAAAAAAATAAATCACCACCAATTTTTTTTAAGAAAAAATCCTTAAATTTATGGCTGCTTACTTTAGGATAGCCTTTCAGTTTAAGAAAAGAGATTATTACGTCGAAATAAAACACTGGAACGTTCTTAGGATTTGTAAAATAAACTGAAGTCGTTTATGAGATCAATAACGAAACTTGTGCAAGAATTTGATGAAGAAAATTGGTCACAGATTCTTAGCAGACTTATCCTCTAATTTATGGAAATTAATCAATTAGGAAATTATGCAAGAAGTAAATCTCAGCTTAATAATTATAATATTTCAAAAAATAACAGCATTCGAAATGCAACTAAAAGTAAGGCAATTCCAAATCAAAGCAAGCTATTTTTTGAATTTCGTCACGTTACCAGGACACGATTCTGAGAAAAATAAAAAAAAAAGTTTTGTAATGAGTAAGCTTGAGATCTAACTAAGAACTGATACTATTGTTAGGAAACAGCGATAAAATTTCCATGCAATATTGCTTTTATAGAGGGGAGACTTTTGCAGATATGTCGTCGAACACCGAGGAGAACTCAAGCAATGACCATTCAACTTTGGAGACAAATTTAGGAATCATTTTAAAGACTTGGCAAAAAATAGTGCCTTTGTCAACAAAATGATGTTTCACAAAAATGCCGGAATCTTGTCGATATCTTGATTAAGACGAAAGTTTTCAATTTTTCCTAAATTTTCCTTGTGACGTGACATTTAGCAGGAACAACTATAAATACGGCGGGATACGAATTGATTAGAATTGGCTGAGAAGACTTGCCGATCTGTCGGTAGCGTGTCCAATCGAATCGAATCGACCTCCTGCGGGGGAATCAGTTAAAACTGCCGGAATATGTTTCAGTCCGTGAAAAGTATTACTTTAGAAATTCGTTTACAGAATGAACTAGTAAGCTAGTGAGCTGAACGTTATTGAAAGAACTGTGAGTGTGACTGTTGTTACAAGTGCTGATTTGTATTAGTGTTGCAGATCTTTGTAAGTGCTGTATTTGTTCCTGTATTAAACTGTCGAAGTTTTGATATCTTTGTTCGTCTTGTCCAGAATATTTGTGAATAAAGCGTCATTTGTCATCCGCCTCCTTGTTGGATTAATTTCACTCGGACACCCTACACGGAACTTGTATTTTTGTAACACTATTTTCATCGAACCAATTGCTGAAGTATGTATGCGTCAAAAACAACACCATATATTTCTTTAATTTCAAATTACTGTCTTATCATTTATCCTTATAATCAAAAATTCAAGGACCAATGAAGACTAAATTACTGATAAATTTGAAAACTTTTATATCTAATTCGTTTTTCTTTTTTGTTCATTAGTTGTTTGAAGCCTAGAACAATTCATATTGTTCTAATGCATCCTAGACGCCTAAAAATTTAAACACCTTGGCTTTATATTGCAGAATGTTCCGACATATACGGGATTCAAGATGTTTGAATTAAACAAATTAAGGAAGTTTAAAAAGGTTTTTGATTGCTTAATTTCTGAAATAATGTACGTTACTTCGAAAATAGGGTATATATTACATATATATTTGAATCTCGTTAATATCCCCCCCCTCCTTTATACAACATAATACAACAAATGGCGGTATACAATATTGCATCTAAAATATATATTCATTTTCGTCTGCATTATTAATGGGTTATGTAGTACATAATTAAAAGGCTGGTAATTTTTTTTATGGTTAATCTTCTGTGAGCTATTTTAATGGGAAAAGACAATCGCAAATTGTTTAAAATGACAAAAGAGGATTTATAAATCAATATCTTTAGATATTGCCGTCTCACAATGTTTTTATAAAGCAGTACTACCATTATTTTATTATTAGTCTTTTTTATATATATATAAATTTTGAGACTGAATTCATAAAACTTAATTCTTCATACAAAAGACTTATAATACCTACGAAACATCAAATTTAGATTACACAAATGATAAAAAACATATTAAATGTGGGAATTTTTTCATCATAATTATATTACTATATAGTAAAAAATATATAAAAATTTATAATTCACATGAAACTTTCTGACAGCTCTGTACCACATTTCCACAACCGTCAAAATGAATAAAATACTTTCATAATTATTCATATTATGAATATTTAAGCAATTAATATCTCTGTTTCTGTTTCTCAAATTTTTTTCAACTCAATTTTACAACAATTTTGGGATATTTTATAATTTATAAAAGATTAAGAGGAACTCAGTGTAATAACAATGCAATCATCTACATTTTGAATTACATACGAACAGTTGTAAAGGAATTACATAATCTTAAAAGAAATCATAAGTTATTTGAAGAGAGAGAGACAAAATATTCATCGATTAATCTTTGATTCCTCATAAACATATCTTCTTAAATCCTTACAGATTATATTATTATTATTAGCCATTTTTTATTGTTGAACAAACTACATTTTTTATCGGGTTAAGAATAATTGTAATAGTATGATACAACGAAGTTCAAATTTTTCTCACCGGAGATAATTATTCTCCCATTACGTTCGGAATGCAAAAAAAATTCTTTCCTAATTGTTTCTCTTCCATTTATAAGCTGATTTCACAGTAGTTTCCCCGGAAGAAATCTTCCTTTTTTTTTTTTTTTTTTTTAATTTTTGCAAAATGAACTGTAATTTTAATTGTTTATTTGTTGAACGTTTTACGTTGTGCCTGTTTTTAACAAACTCCAAAATTCGCTTAATTAAGTCTCGAAATTTTGAACCACGGATTCATGACGAGGTTGACACCTTAGATGGCTCCCTACTTTCTGCACGGGCACTGTGTTTCGTTCTCCATTTCTTCACTGGTTTCGAAAACCTTTTCTTAAAATAACAATAGTATAATAATTCATGGGATATTTTGCATAGCAATAATTATAAATACCTTGAAAAAATAATCTTTCGTATA
This sequence comes from Nephila pilipes, assembly GCA_019974015.1. NCBI lineage: Eukaryota > Metazoa > Arthropoda > Arachnida > Araneae > Nephilidae > Nephila > Nephila pilipes. Next base: position 522,639 of record BMAW01116731.1, read on the forward strand.
ATAATTTAGTATTTTGGTAAGAGAATTATGAGTCTATATAATTATGATGTAAGTTTCATGAACTTTTATAATTTTTTTTAAAAACTCAAAATTAAAATAGTATTGTAATATATTATAGATATGTTTGACATTTAGCACTACTTAATTGAATCGATTATATATGATTTAATAACTACAATTTTATTCGTTAAAGTTACCGCTGTCGAAAAATATGAAAAAAAAAAAAGCATTTTTTGTGTTAAAATACTGAAAAATTAGTATATTTTCTGAAATTCCTATATTAAGAATAAATATTTATTGCTAATAACTGGTCCTGAACTAGTATTTTAAAAATATTTAACCGAATTGCGAAAAATTATTGCAACTTGAAATAACAATCCTGTATGCTCTATATCGCTCACATTTCTTGATAATATTAATTTTGAAACTGAATTAATTTATTAATAAAGCTTTCTAAAATTTTTTAGTTCGAACCCTCTGAAACAATATAAAAAGTAGTTATGACAGATTGTATAAAATTTAAAATACGAGTTTCGGAGATGTGATTTTTCAAAAATGAATATCTTAAAAAAGTCAGGTTAAAGCAGAAAATGCTCTTACTTTTATTCAGTATAAATGTTCTTCGCATTAAATGCATTCAATTGAATTTTTTTAATCGTAGCGGGAAAATAAGAATAGTTTTTAAAGACTATAATTTTAAATTTGTTAACAAAACTGTTATACATATTTCGATATTTAGTTTAAAATTCTTATATTAGATACTTTAAGTCGTTTCTGAGAGTATAAACTAAGAATATGTCTTATTTGGATGCATTTTTGAAAACTTATACTCTTATCTATAGAATATATGGAGTTGCTCCTTTATTGAACATACTTCCGCTTAAACTAAAATTAAATTTTAAAAAAATAACTTTTAGTCGTAAATTTAATTTCAGATTCAAATTTCTTCCAGTACAATTTAAAATAAAAAAAATCTTAATTTACTTTAGAATTAGGAAAAAAGCAATCGATTTATCAAAAACGAAACAAAACAAAAGTTTTAATTAAAATTCAAACAAATTGAAAAAAAATAAATAATGTTAATAATCGCATTTACTCTGATATTATTGCAAGCAAAACGTTACAGTTTCTAATTAGAGCTCTGCAACTCGATGCAAAGCCTCCAATTCACAGAAGCACACTTAAACATGTGAGTAATTATAATACGAAACGAAGGCAATTAGCTTCCACAGGTCATTCAGTCAATCAAGTTGTTTATAAATCCGACTGCAGCGCCATCTGGAGAGAGAAAAGGTAAAAAGGAAAATTTACTTTTTAAAAACATTCAGAACACAAAACTATATAAATTCTCAGCAGTAAACCTTGTCAATATTAATATGTGTAATATATTTATTGGCATAAATTATTCAATAAAATTTAAAATAAAACATTTGCGATGTAAAATCTTATGATTTTTTGAAAATATTTAAAATATAAAATTTAATATTCGCAAGCTTATGTTAACATCAATAAAAATCTTTATATTATCACGCAATTTTGAAATAGATTTTTATAAAAGTATTCGAGTAAAGAAAAAATTTTAAAAGAGAGCTTAGCTTAATCGAAAAACGAGTGCATCTTCCAAAATTCATTTTGAATTGTACTATTTTAACCTTTTAAATTTAATTATAAAAAAAAAAAAAAAAAAAAAAAAAAAAAAATTCGTAAAAGAAGGAAATTTGCATCGAATTAGTATAACTTGTGAACCAGAACTTTTCAAAAATTGTAAATAAAATGGTAGACAAACTCTTTATTCAGAAATAAAAAAAATTATAAGTTTTAATTTAAAAATATTTCGAATTTTGATGTGTCATTTCTTTGTAAAATATTAATATTTACAGTAAAATATTAATATTTACAAATGTTACATTTATCATTTGCAAGTGACTAGCTTTCTCATTCATATATTTTCAAATAACTTTTTAAAAAAAACCTTAAGAATTTACCGAAAATCATATTAAGACTCAAATTGAGACACAAGCTAACAATATTTATTAACTTATTCTTATTCGACTGAATTAATTATTTTACGTTATTCTTTCTTTAGAAAGTAATTTTTGCAGTATGAACTTTTAATGCGGATCTTTCTTGACTTTTGTATGCATTTTAATTTTTATTGCCTAGTTTTATTGTATGAAGTTAAACCAAGTTATTTTAATCTAAAAAATAACTGTTTGCACTAAGACTTTATTTTAAAAAAGGCATCTTTGTAAGAAATGGTGTATATGAATATAATTTATGAATATATTTGAATATAATTTATGAATATATTTGAATATAATTTATGAATACATTTGAATATAATTTATGAATATATTTGAATATAATTTATGAATTATATTCTATATTATATTTTATGAATATAATTTATGAATTATATTCTATATTATATTTTATAAATATAATAATTCATCTAATTAGTATCACATTTTAATTTTCTACTAGTTATTCCTTTCGAAATCCTTTCGCTGCCTTCGCTGAAAGCTTAAATCTTCATTTCTATTCTTTGTTATTTTGGCCTCTTCACCGCTTCAGAATCCTTTGCTAAGCACTATTGCCTGCCTTTTTACGTGTTAATTAAACAAATACAGAAAATACCTAACGCCGAGGTCAAGGTCATCTCCTGTAGAGATGCAACGCCGATTCATACAGCGTATCAAAGTGAACTTTAAACAGCTTGTTCTAAGTGAACGAATAAAAAACGTGATCAAAATTCTAATTTTCTGAGACATCAATTTTTAACATTCCGTAAAATTCTAACCCAAATTCAATGAAATAAAACCTTTTTATAACAATTCTTAATTAAATAATCAGTCATAAATGTGAAATTATTTGCATTTAAATTAATTTTCAAAGTAATTCTGCTTGCAGTCGGACATACCGAGAAGATAGTTTTCGAAGATGAAGAATTGCACTTTAAACTGACAATAGGTAAACTAATATAATGATGTAAAATTTAGTTACATGAATGCAAATAGCAATTAGTTTAATTAATTAGTTTAAATATTAATTAATATCATATGTTAATGAAAAAGAATGATATGTTTATCGCATTAACTTAGCTAAAATTTAGCTACATATGTTCACTATATAATATAATTGCAAGTTTACAATAAAGTAACAATATTATAAGTATAACCAGGTTCTTACTCCTATTTTCCTTCAATTAACCTTGAGGACTTTCATACGATGTTATTTAATTTGAGAACCTTTATTTATGAATGACCGCGACTAATGTAAATTTGATTGATAATATCGAAGAGTAGTGAATAAGACTGATGTTATAACATTGATAAAGTGCGGAAAATTTAGTAAGAGGGTTTGTGGAAAGTGAGAGAGATTGGAAGTATTGCCTCAGATATTAGTGTGAAGTGATCGTAGAATAACTAGGTATCTAGATTATACATTTAATACTGACTCGGGTCTCGGTAGGTTGATGATAAGATTAAATTACTTTTCACAATATTAACATTTACGTTGGGACGCATGTATGGATCTATTCCTTTTTTGATGTTGAATTTTGAATATTCGAAGATCTGAATGAAACCAATTTGAATTTCTTCATTATTTGACTGTTTAATTAAAGACTGAACATTTTACTAGTGATTGTGCAATCAGTTGATTGAAATCACTCGATAGAATCTTTGGATGTGTTGGTATAACAACGCCTGTTAGTGAGGAAAAATTGTGTAAACTATTTCTTCGTATAGGAGAGGGATTGCTAGTGTATTGAAGGAGAGGTAGACTGGACTATCTTGTAAGAGGTAGGGGCGAAAACGAGCTTCGAGACGCAATTAAAGTTATTGTTAAGATACGGAGTTGTCCTTATGCTCACAGGAACACTACTCAATTCTCCAGTAGTTAATAAGAAAGGTAAAGATTGATAGAAAAAGATATCACAGTTGTTATGTAACTAAATCAATTAAAACTTATAAATAAAATATCAAACAGGAATGAGACTTCCTCTGGAAATTTGAATTTTTTACGGTAAAAAATATTGGAAAATGTACGTAATCTTACAATACTTTTGAAGTTAATGTTATTTGCTACTGTATACTAGAAAAACTCCTAGATACATCAATAATTTTTATTTATAAAATTTTTCCACCTTATTTGCTAAATATTTAAAAATATTTCTATCAGTTTGGGATTCACCCCGATACCAAAGTTCATTCTTTATCAATTAATAATCAAGTAATAATCACTCGTTAACAATTTTAACGTATTTTTTTAAGTAAACCTCATAACTGGTATGATTAAATTTACAATTATAATATAATAATGTAATGCCAGTTTCATACGAATTTCTTTAATTTAATACTCCTTGCAACTTATTGTGTTTCTAAATATAAAAATAAAAAATTACAAGCAAACTCAGAGTTAAAAAAATAGTATAATAAGTATTAAACATGCAAAATAACATTCACGTTTAATAGTTTTCGTAACATAACCAATTAAACCTTTTTTGTGTATTATGCAAAGAAAAAAAATATTAGAAATCCATTTCTAATGTTTTTGTTTTTCAAGATGTGCAATGATTTATCTGAAATAGTTTGGAATCTCGGAACGACTTAGAGGTTTCATACGGTTCAACTAATATTCAATAAAAGAAATTAATGGAGATTGAAAAACTAATTGAAATAAAATTTATTCTGACACTCTTTGCAAATTAAATTAATCCAAGGAAAGGTTATTTGTGTATTTTGCGTAATCAGAATTTAATATTTTGATAAGTGCATCTACATTTAACATATTTTTGACATTTTCCCTTTAAAATGAGAGTGCTATGAAACTATGCAGGTTGTAAAATACTGTAACTTGATATAAAGATGTAAAATATGTTTCCCGTGCTTATTTTTATTAAAGTTTTAAATTTTATTTAATTATGAAGAAGACTATTTACTAAGTACAATTAGAAATATAATAGAATATCAGTGAATGAAGCAAAAATTAAAATTAGAATTGTTCACGACATGTCTTGCGATTAATTTTCTTTCTAAGGAAATCTACTCAAAATTATTAAGAGAGTGCGTTGAACAAATCGATTATTTACTGAATGTTGTAAGAAATAAGGTTGGTAGCTCTTACTCAACGGTCAATTATCTTATTTGAGAAAATGTATATATTATTTAATTTGTAATTAAATGCATTTTCTTCTACCAAGTTGAGCAATTTTAAAATGTTTTGCCCTTGTGATTGCGCATAACGTTAAATGAAAACCATTATAAAACTATAATTTGTTTTGGACATTTTTCAGTAATTTTATTAGCATAATTTTTATGTATTATAGTTTCATATTACGAGAAACATAAATCAATTGAGAGAATTGAATTTTGAAGTTTTAATCTTTCCGTTAACATTTCTTCAACTAACACTAGATTTGAAAAATCCTTTATTAGGTATAAATAAGAAGAAAGTAAAAACGAGTGAAATAAAATATAATTCTAAAAAATGTACCCAAGAAATCAAACATTCGAGAAAAAATCATTTGAAAAAATAATAGCCCCAATGAAAAATTTATAAGAAACTATTGTATTTTCAGTTATGTTCTTACTGCAGTTAAATATCAGCTCTCTTATGTTTTTAAAATCATATAGACTATAGTCTTTAAATTAAGTGATGCTTTAATACTAATAAAACTATATATTTATATTTCGAATTCACTGTTTCATGCTTTTCTCTTTATAAGATTTAAAATCACTTAAAATCTTTATATAACTTAAGACTAATTTGGAATACAAAGAAGAAGAGAAAAAGAAATGTATTTCTTATTCTACTTTATTTCGTTTTATGTAGTCGATACTTGTTAGAAAACGGTACAAGTTCATCACCTTATATTTGATAATTTGTGCATATATAATTTAAATTTGTGTATTTATTAAGTATTGGGTAGTATTTACAGTAAATGTACTTTAAAATTTTCCCAATCTTTCAGAATGTTTTTCTATATTTTTCAGTATTTTGTCGTTGTTTTGTACTATTAATTACTTGTTTTTAATACACACACCAAAGTATTCCTTTCAAAAGTTAATGTTGAAAAGAAAATGATGCGTATAAGAAATTATTTGATTTTTTAAGTGTAATTTGATTCACTGTATCCATACATTTCATTATGAATTAAAAACAAATGACAAACTTTACATGAAATCGATTTTGCCCACTATGATCTGAATAAGAATTTAAATATCGCCTTCCATTGTTTAGATGGTAAAATAACTATAATTTTGCAAAACTAAATAGAATGTTCTGAAAAACTGATAATTTAATTTATTAAAAGCTGAGACAAATATTACAAAATTACTCTAGAATAACCATAAGATATTCCTGTAAAAGTTTACTTTAAATCAAATTAGGTGATATGTTTTAAAATATCAATATTATAAAAATAAATTTTAAAGGCATGTGACAATTCTGTTTTTTACTTCATAAAAAGTCCGGATATAACATGATCATGTAATGCTAAATTATTACGTTTTTAATAATTGTAATTTATTCTAAACTTTCACCAGTTACTGCATAAAAACACGGAGAAGTGTATGTGGGAGAATAAATGGTAAATAATATTTGGTAAAATAATAACACAAATGAACTATAAATTAGCATAAATAATTATTTTTATTGCTAAAAATATTATTTACATGAAAGACTAAGAACAAAAAGCGTATCCTGTAGCACCACTCCAGAGTTTTTTCTGTCACCAGTACCCTCGCGGTTTGTAGATTTGGTTTCCATCGAGCCTAGTACACACAGAAAAATTTATTTCCGTTAATTTATTCCTATTTCTGCAAAAAAATATAGAAAATCTCATTAATTAAAAGATAAATGAATGATTATACTATAAAATGTTTAACGAAAGTTTAACAAAACGTAACGAATGTTAATTTCTTAACGAATGTGAAAATCCATACATAAGAATATTATAATTTGTAAGATACCTATCTATAATTAAGATTGAAATTAAACATTTGTAAGCTTTTCACATCTGTAAGTTATTTAAATGAGAAAACTTATTGACGTGACAGTTTATAAAAAGCTACTTCAAACTGCTAAAATGGCATGTTCCACTCATTGTAAAGTAAAGAGTAAGTAAATGTTTTTCTTCAAAAGTAAATTAACATGTAGCTAAAAATAGAAAAATAATTTTTCTATGATAATTATTCAGTTAAACAGATTGGACTACATATATGTGTGTGTTTGTCTATGTGTAAAGAGAAAAAGGGAGGGCGATGGAAATTAGTGACTCATTTAAATAGTATTATACTAATAAAATATGTAATATATAATTACATAAGAAATATTATATTAATTTACCAAATAAAATAAGTGTTTGTATTGAATAATTATCCTTACACAAAATTATAAGAAGATAGTTTTAGCAGCGAGTCCTGGGGCGATGAGTCCAGCTCCAAGAGGGAGACCGAGAGCAGCTCCGTGTCCAACAACAGTGCTGTAAGATGAAATGGTGTTGGGCAGAGCAAGGGCAGGGGCGGCGGCCAGCAATGGGGCAGAGGCAAGGGGAGCGGCGGCGAGGACGGGGGCGGCAGCAGCTACGGCTGGCACGGCTGGGGCGACTGGTGGAGCGTAGGGACTGACGATGGCAGCTGCAGCGGGAGCACTCAGGGCGGTTCCGGGTTCGTTGGTGTTGACGGAAGCCCTGAATCCGAGGGAGTCAGCGACGTAGTCTACTCTTCGGGCTCGTCCGTCGATGTCGGTGATGGTGTATGCACCCTTCTTGTTTCCGAGGGCATCTCCGATTTCGGTTCTTGAATTGGTGGCTCCCAAACCGTCAGCAATTCCGTAGTTGAAGGCATAGTTTCCTGCAGCCTATATATTAAAAGTATAGATTTATTTTGTTTCCTACTCATTGTTAGTGATTCATGTAATTAAATGCTTCGAATAAATTATAATAATTTTTTTTCTGGCAAAAAACTATTTTAAACCTTGCTGTTTTTTATACACTTCTTAGCAGATTAAGAACAAATACTTACGTCTTGTTGTCTGCCACTACTGCTGACACCTGTGCTCAGGATGATTGGATTGGCACATACAGCTGCAAAAGCAGCGCAAAAGATGGCGATCTGAATAAATAAACAATTTTTAAATTAATAGAAAAGTCAATCAATTTTCATTTTTATCTTTACTTCAAAATACTCATTCGGGGTTTTTTTTTAAAAAAAAATAGTGATATAAATATCAGCAATGCCTGAAATGTTTTCTCGTTATCATTTTTGGGAAGCGTATACTTATTGAGAGATATAGAAAATATTAAGCGTTGCTAATTTGCATGACTTTTTACGTAACCATTTTTGTTGCTTCCATACGTACATTAAATAAAATATTGTTACTTAATGTAAATAATGAGATAATATTTTTTTGTATATTAATTTAAAATAACAGAAATACTCAACCATTCGTTTTTTATAGGAAACAGAAAATATTTTGCAGGAGTTTGATGGTGAGTTTCAGATAACTTTGAATATTGATAAAATTCTATCAATTAGTTATAAAAAAAAACTTTTAAATATTTTGAACCTCTAATTAAATTTTAAAATCATTACAGTATTTTTTTTTTTTTAAATTTTGATTTTCGGATTTCCTTTTTTCCCTATTTTTGAAAGTTAAATTCCAACATTTTCAATTAAAAAACTGAATTTTATTTGTGTTAAAGTTATTTATTCTGGATCTATTAAAATAGAAGCATGATTTTTAGTTTTAGTTTTTCTTGAAAAATTGAGATTTCTGGATGATTTTTTTTATATCATGAAGATTCTTACAACTTTAAATTACGTTATATATCGTAAAAGTAATTAATGTCAACAAACACAAAATTATTTTTTTAGTAAGTGCATATGATTCTTTTAAATAAGATAATTTAATTATTTACTATAAATTTTGCTAATTTTGTTATTCATGCTATATACAATACATCACATAAAATGAAGTACGTTAGTTTGTATCGTTCCTTAAAGTTTCTTATAAATCTGTGCGATTCTTCTAGATTTTAAAGTTAAGATTGTTTGAAATTATTAATTAACATTATTTTTCCTCATAATAGAAATTATTGAAATTTCTTACGTTTAAAAACAATGCAAATCTACCCAAAACTCATTATAACAACTTTAAAATTATTATTTCCAGATTATTTATTGCTTCTCTTAAAGAATACTTATGATGTAATACTAATATTTTATAACTAATCGTAACAAAAAAGAAAAGTTGTGCAAAATTCGAAAACGATAAAAGTCATTTATAGTTTAACTTACTTTTGCAATCATGGTTGTTTGTAATCTGAGATCAACTGCTGTCGTTGAAGTGATGAACAGATTCTCGTTTGCTCTTTTATAGTCTATCTTCCACAGGGCGTTCAAGGACCAATAAGACCAACATATCTAGGATGGGTGCGGTACTTCCCACAATGAAACACAAAATATTCACAAAACTATTTAACTTTTTTTTAAATGTATCTCGTGAAGCTCATGGAAGTTCTATGATCCTCCAAAAGGACAACCATCACGTAATTGAAACCAGTTTGATCCAGTTTTGGCACAAAAGATGCAAATCTGATGCCTAATGAAACAGCTTGACCTTCCTTTGCTGATTTGATTTTAGGTGGTACCGACTTTCTTCTATGTCTTTCTTTCTTTTTTGCTGTTTTAATGGATTTGATAATTATTCACGTTTTAATGGATGCAAAATTGGGTTTGTGATTCAACAAACAACTAGAATATTTTCCTTGATAATGCTCATGATAAATGGATTCCTGTGAAACTGAAAATGATCGCTTTCAGATTCATCCAATGTGCAGTTTTGAACAATTGTTGCGAGCAAATTTTTTTTTAACAAAGACTCTAGTACTATAGAAAGTGATATTGTTATTTAATTGGTCATTAAAAGAAACAATAACTCTATTTTGATCAGATATTAACATAACGATGTCCGTAATACACATAATACGTAATGTGTGTGTTATATTGGGTACTTTGGTGAAACATTTCTATATCAATTGAACATCTTCAAGATTTTTAAAGTTCGTAACAAATCATTTTACGACTAAAAAAGGCATTCGTATGTATATTCATCATTCTGTATTTAAGGAAAGAATGATAGTTATCCCTTTGTCTGTGTTTAGTCATATTGATCATATTTAGACACATTTGTTTTCTTTTCATTACAATAAAATGCTTAAAAAGACGAAGCTTTTGGTTAGCTTTCCTTTTTTTCTGTGATATTGCCTGAAATATTTTTGTTATCTAAATTGAATTTTCAATTTCTGAAAGAAGTTCTAATGATCAGAAAATGATAGTGAGTTAAAATTTATTTTTTAAATATTTAAGTTTCTTTCATTTTATTCATTTTGAGAAAAATAATAAAACACATAATTGGTTTACCAATATATTGAGGAATCAAAAAACTGAGTAGTCGACGAGAGCCTTAGAATGGCAAATAATAATTTACGCATTGAAATTAGGATTTTAAAATTCTTTTGATGTAAGCGTAAGTTTTTAGTTGAAATAAATAAATGTCAAATGAAAACTATTTCTATTTTATTCTTAAACACAGCTGATGAAAGACATTCATAATTTTAAAATAAATATTATTACAAACATAAATTATTCCAGTGATTGATTCAAGCTCTTTAAATGTACTATGCATTGAGTTTTCGAAATATTTAAATATAAAAACATCAATTAATAATTTTTATACTTCTTAACTTTCACGGATTTATGCAAATATTCAAAAAGTTACCCGGATAGAGAATTTCAAAATATATAACATAAGAAATAAAATATTATTCACTGAAATACAGTACACATAAATTATTTCAACATCGATGTCTTATAAAGTTTTCAACATTAGAGGAATTCAAAACCTTGTGAGGAACGTTTTTATTAAATGTTTGTTAGAAAAATTTTATTTTCACCATGTGGGAGCTTATACAAATATTCATTTCAGAAATACTCTTCATTTTCATACAAAAATTTCTTTAAAATTTTAATTGTTTTTCAAATATATAAAAATTCCTATTGCCCCTACAAACTTTAGTATTTTTAAGATTTTACAATCCTCAACCTCATAGAAGTGCTTCTCACCATTCTCTTCATGAATTTGATTGTACTAGTGTTATTTATAGTTTTACATTTTTTCTCCATTAAACATTTCAAATAACAATTAAAAAAATTTATGTCAAAGTCTGTGGATTTTTTTTAAAAAAAATAATTATTAATCTAACTTATTATTTCATGCACAGAATCTTCACACACGTTAAACGAAACAACTAAAACATTTTCAAAATTATATACGGATTGCAAAAAACATTTAACAATTTAAATGCATATCCGTCATGAAAAATGAAAAGTTAATATGCAATTTAAAATTTTAAAGTTCAGTAAAATGGTTTGTTACACATTTAAATCAAATTTAAATAACTCACTAAGTAAGGAAACTAGAGATATGAAATTTTTTACTTTAGAAACGTTGCACAATTAAAATAATTTAATAAACTTTTTCTTTGACATTCTTAGGGTACTGTATCCCCTTAAATAAGATAATAAGTATTTTTATGATAATTCATACTGTTAAGAAAATTTAAAAATTTTAAGATTTTCCTCAAAAAAAAATTGGGGGGGGGGGGAATATTCCTTCTGAATAATTTATTTTAAAAAGTCTAATGGTGTTGCATTTTCGACAGTGCATTGTTTAATTTTTGCTCTTTTCAGAAATTTTTTAAATTAAAGTAATAGTATGAAATATATAAATTTTTGTTATAATTTTGGATTATTTTTTAAATGTCTGCTGAATTTATTTAATTTTAGCAGAGATCTGAAGCAGGAACTCTTGAAATGTTGAAAGTATTGGAATTTTGAGAAAAATATAAACATTTTGTTTGCTTTAAAAAGGTAATAAAACATCTAAATAATAAATTAACAGGACCATAACATCGATGAAATTGACTTAAAAAATAAGCATCCGTGAATTAACTTACCAAATATTTTTTTCCAATAAAATACAAAAATCTAAAAAATCTGAATGCAAAATCTTGGATTTTATGACTCCTATTTTTGTGAAAAATTTAAATGCTAGTACAACTCATTATTATACGTATTACAAACAATTCAAATTATGTCTCAGAGTTATGTTAACTCTAAAATATCGATACACATCCTGCGAGAAGGCATCAAAAATTTAAAAACAGTGATTAAATAAATACTCACATTGTATTTAGTTTAAAAAATGTACATAACGTTTCTCTCTCTCTCTATCTCTTGTTCTCATACATTTGAAAATAACACTATATGAATCTGTACAACTTTACACATTTGACACTTTTTGCTATCAAATGTATAGATTAAAATTGACACTTAAACAAACACCATACCAAGTTGTTCAGATAATTATTTCTATGATATTGAATGAAAATTTCTGAAGAATTGTTTTGGTTTCTACTTATTTTACAGAGATAACAGAATAAAAAGTATTACAGAATAAAAGAAAGCGCTTTGTTTTAGAGAGAGAGACAAAATTCTTTCCTTTTTTGGATAGTTCGAAATCTTCTTTTATTACGCAGGACATTTTTCCCATTTCAAGATTTTTTGGTCATTAATTTAATGTTATCCTGATGACGTAATTTTATTGCATTAAATTCTTAAAATTTATATAGTTTAATATTTTACAAAAATATGAATTACATGTACCTTATTTTTGGGAAAAAATTACACATATGACCATACAACTTATATGTGTAATGTATAAACTGAAATATTTTTGCATTTATATAGAAATATACATTTTTTTTTAAAATAACTACTTTAAAAGTATAAAAATTATTATTATTATTATTATTTTTTTGAAAAAAAAAATAATAAATTTAGAAAATAAAATATTGAGGCTGAAATTATTTATTTTCTTCAGATAATATCAAAAATGGTATTAGGAGACTTAAAAATGTCTATAAAATATATTATGTTCAATAATTTTATTTCTTTCGCTATTTTATATTTAACAATGCATTATATCTACGTTTATGCAGAAAATTAATTAATTATACATAAGAATTTTTTTCTTTCAACTTAGAATCAATGAAATAGAAAATATAGGAATTGGGAATAACTTATGATTTCATCAGGATATATTACACATTTACAAAAACATTACACAGTTTCAAATTTTAATAAACTGTTTAAAAAATAAATATATGCACAAAATAAAACAATCATTTAAAAAAGCCATAATTATCTTACGGATTCCGATTTAACATTCATGAAAAAAAAACTAGCATGGCATGCATATGTGGTCACTAAAAATAGTGTTATAAAATTTAAAAATAAATATTTCTATCCATACTATAGATGACACAAAATAGTAAATTCGAAGAAACTGTTTTCAAGAAATAGATCAAATGTAAATTAGCAAATCGAATCCGTAGGGGAAAAATATTTTGACCATACATTTCGAGTAGATGTGTACAATCAAATATACCACAATTCGTTTCATATATTTTCAAAAATCATTACTTTATATATTCTGCACTTTTATTCGCAATTCACTTTTGAGATTAATTGTACATTTAAAACAGAATAATATTAAGATAATTCTGAAGAGTCTTTTTTT
>BMAW01116731.1:536295-547154 GCA_019974015.1 Nephila pilipes
GAAATAATATCTCTTAATTTATTTTTTTTCTAATTAACAATTTTTTAATTTTTCTAATGTGTCTATAGAGAAAAAGACATAACTTTAATAAATAAAATATACTGTATTTAATGTTTATATTTTTAACTCTAAGATATTTTTAAAACATTTTGAAGATATTACAAAGAACTAAATGTCTTTAAAAGTTAAATTTTTATATGCTTATAAGTATTTTATTTTGAATCATTAAAAGGCAAAATTTCAGTACAATGTTTTTAAAAGTAATTTCAAATATTTTCGTAATTTTTAAATGTTAAAATTTTAAATATTAAATGTAAATTTTAACATTTTTTTTATTTCTGTTTGATTTATAGTTTAATTTCATATTTAATTGAAGGTAAGCTGATTTTATATTAATTCTGTTATAATTCATGAATAGATTTCTTAGAAAACAAAACAAATAAATCAATTTCATAAGAGCTCAGAATACTTGCATGATATTTATTAAACCGTCTTGCATCTAAAAATTCTCTGAAGAAACTTAGAATTTCATTCTATAAACTAAGCTATCATTCAATTGCGTGTTCAATACTTTCCAGGTACAAAAATAATTATTGCACATAATTGGAATATTTTTATACACTTTTATCACAGAATTTTGCTTTACATTTTCTGATTTAGCATGGGAATTGAAAATAAATTATATTCCTGATGTTTAAAAATTGTATTCATAAAAAATAACTCTATGTCAAAATTCGTTGTTGTTGAGAGACATACAATTGGAAATCATTCTATAGCACACCTGCTACAAATTAATCCATGAACATTACTAATATTTATCAATCTACTGTTATCATAAAATTTAGAGTAAAATATATTATTTTTCCAAACTTAAAATTCACAAATTATTTCTCTTTCACAGATTGCTCTCCTTCTCGTTGCTTTCGTAGCAGCTGAAGCTACCGTCCTGGCTCCTGGACTCCTCAATGCTGGAATCCTTTCACCTGCTGCTGTGCGCACTGGATCCGTTGTCGCTATTCCCGGAGCTATTTCCACCGATAGCAGGATCATCAGCGCCCCAGGACTGATTGGAGGAGCTCCCATTCTCCTGAATTCTGGAATTATTGGAGCCAATCCCCTCATCAGCCCCCTTGGCCTTCTCGGAGCACCCGGAGTCGTCAAGACCATTTTGAAATAAATGATCAACGATTTACTGATTTGAATATGATCCGAATATGAATATATGTGTAATAAAGTGATAGTCTTTATCTATAAACTTGTTGATTCTTTTGTTATATAAATGCATATTTTGAAAGGTTTACTTCTTAGAAATAGATTGTAAAGCCTATTTTATTCAGACTGAAAAACACATTTGCATATAGAACATCAGTTGATTGATTAAAAATCTGCATATTGCATTGAAATATTATTATCTCTATAAGTTTTGAAGAAGCAAAGTAAGACACTATTTCAAAATATATTTCTGTCTAAAATGTGTTTTGTCCTCATAGATCCTGTTCAATGCAGTCATTTTTTGAGCTTTCTTAAACCCTAAAATGAAATATAAAGTACTTGAATCGAATTGGTCTTCAAGCAATTTATTAAATGTTTCAATAACTATTTTTTTTTTCGTTTTGTTTCAGACTTCATAAATTGCCGCTTTCAGATGTTAATTAAGGATTTCTGTACTTTTAAATGTGTGAAAATTAATTGAATTTTTCTTACATTTTTCATTTTCGCCGTAATCTTAAATGTTGACTTTTAAAAAAGGATATCTGTAATTATGTAAAAAAGTAAACACAACTTTAAAAAACAAACTTGTATAACAAATATTTACATTTCGAAGTGCTTAAACATACTTACTCAATCAGAGATTTATGAAATATATTCCTTTCTGTACTTCTTAATTTATTCAACATATCCCATTTCTTATGCGCTTATTACTTAATATTCTGATGTATCTTCAAATAACAATGACTTCCAGAGGTGAAATGTAATCCCCCCCCCTTATTGCTTTTGCAAAAAGTTTATATCCGCGATTAAAATATTTCGTATCTGGCATTATTATTAATTAAAGTAGAATTGCCTTTAATTGATCTTTTATGTATGGAAATCCCTTAAATTGAACGACTGAGAAAAACCACCATTTCATAACTAAAAACTTCATTCTTTAAATAATTTTTTACCATAACACCAGAAAGACATGAATACCCATTGAATGGTAGTAAATTTCTGAAGCCACATTGATAATTATGAAATTATTGTCATTTTTTTATATTAAAGATAATTTACATTAGAAAAAGTGTATCGCAGTGTTACCTATTATGAATCTAAATACAAATACTATTCGAACGGAAACGTATCCGATATTGCTCGATAAGGATATTATAAAAGGATGATAGCTATTTTATGTTTAGAAATTTAAGTATAATTTCAGTTATTATTTCCATATAAATTAATCTATCAACCAATCTTAGTAGTTTGATGTTTTTGCATATATGTGTTTTGGATATTGACTTTTACAAATAATTTTGATCAAAGATACTCTTTTTATGCTATTCTTCAAAAATATTTTTGTCAGAAATTTAGAAATGTGTTTTTTTACTACAGTATGAGAAACACTTAATATTAAATTCTTTTTTATCATTAAATACAGATAGTATATTTTTTACATAACTGTTTTTTTTTTCAATTTGTGAATCATTTCTATAATTTTGTTACTGGAATATTACTACCATACAGTTCTACGTAAACAGTCTTTAAAAAGTTACTTCTTTGAGCACCTCTGTGTAAGAACATTCTAAAAATTTCCGGTTCATTATTGTCATCACTTAAAGCTGTGCATGTTTGCAATAGCACACCATTTGTGTTTTAAACACTGCCGATACGACACCGCTATCGGTTTCGCTCTTCGGAATGGAACCGTTACTCCTATTTCGAAAAAATGTTGAAATATGGTGAGATCCTCCTCACAAATAGAACTTAAATCCTTTCTGAAACATTCAGCTACCTGGTGATGAGATTTCAGACACACATACCAGATAATTTCTTTTTTTTCTCTTCAATATTTCTTTTTTCTACTTAGCGTTAAACTGCAGGATTCTGATTCATTTCTATTGCAAAAAAAAAAAAAAAAAAATAATAATATTTTCCACTTCCTGATGTCGCTGATCGATGTCATTGAAAACTCGAGTTTTCTTTCTTCGACGATGGCTTACCGTTATGTCTAGCGAAATGGTAGTTTTTATTTTTTAATCTTTCTTGTGGAGGAAGAAATTGATGACTCGATGCTTCTTGACTATTAATTTTAAAAGATCTTTCTCGGCTTCGAATTTCTCAATTAAAAAATTGTAAAAGATCATTTAAACCGAATTCCTTGTCATTTTGAATGCGATTAAATTCCCAAAAAATTCTGAATTAATTAATTTCAATAAAATGGATGTCAATAAATTTGAAAAAGATTCTAAGCTTTCGAGATTTTGAATCTGCGTTTCTGCATCGGAATATAAATTTCGTAATCTCATAACATCATTAGGGTTTTTAACAGGTGTTAAATTCAATAAATCACTCAAATGATCATTAATCAATATATTTTTATTTCCGAATCTATCCTTCAATAACTCAAGAGCTCTATCATAATTCTCATCAGAAATGGCCAATCCGTTAATACATACAAGTACTTTACCACACGAATATGATTTCAAATAATTAAATTTATCAATTTTGCTGAGTTTCTCATTATTATGAATAGAGATTTCAAATAAATTATAAAAATCTAACCTTCCTGAATAATTTCCTGAATATATTTAGTGATATATCATTTTGTTAAATTTATATTTACATATTCCGAATTATCAGTATCAATTAATTGAATACTTCTCTAAACTACATCAACTTGGATAGAATTTGAATTCATTTTCTTAATTTTAAAGGGAAGTTTTGTTTTCCAGAAAATTAACTTTTCTTTAATTTCTTTTGAAGCTTCCATATATTCAGAAATCATATCAATAGTTATTATGTTTTCAATTTCGTTAGTTAAGGAATTCAAATTGCTTTCCTTTTCACGTAATTGCTCTAAGAATACTTCAAACTGATGAAAGATTTTGCTTTCGTTGTTGGTCGTTCCTTAAATTTTATTAATCAACTTTGTTAATATAGAACGTACTGTTGTAGTTTCTTTTAAATTTTGGAAGATCTTAGGACATTTTAGTTTATTAATCAGGTATAATTTAGTTTCTATAAAAAGTTCACTTACTGGTTCACTTTTGACGGTCGTTGATTTCAATATCTGTTGTGTTCTTTGGCCGATGCAAAAATGTTTGGGGTTATCAATAATCGAATCGGTGGCTCAGTGATATGTTTATTAATGCTCTATCAAAGACCAATCGTCCAAACTAATCTACAATTAATTTAATTAACAAACATATTTAATAGAAAAAAGTACACATGTCGACACTCTCGTGTCAGGATGATCTCAGACAAAATCAATATTAGCAGCGCTCTCTAACAGAGAGTTGGTTTAACCTGTATTGTTATGTACTCACTGTCAATGAAAATAGAGCACTATGAAAGAAGCATTCGATAAAAATGAAATTTAATACACGTAATATATATATATATGATAAAATAAACAAATATATTTTTGAAAGTTACAAGTGATCTCAAAATTAGAGCAGTAGAATAATTTAGTGCACAATTCCTCCAACAATGTCTGATAGTTTTCCTGCCAACAATGTCTGATAGTTTTGTTAGAATGATTCAAATGGCGGCTACGCAATACAGCCTGTGATTTGCCTTCCAAAGATGAGACATCTATCAAAATCTATAAGATACTCAAACCGTTGTCTCTGACGCTTAAAAGACACAATTCGTTTTCTGTACACATTATGCCGTCATTGAATGTTTTTCGTATTCATAGAGAGTCTCCAAGAAGCCAATATTTATATCTGCTGGTTCAAGATTGTTTGTCCTCTGTCGAGTGTGGGTGAATGACTGGCGTCACTAAATTTGGATAATTTGTATACCAGCTATTTGCTATTTGTAAAGTTTCAAGGTTGTCTCAAGATTTCTACGAGTTGCTCTATTTTCATTGATTGTGAGTGCACTTCTCTCTAATCTGATGAAACAAAAAGTGATCCTATTTAATAATTTAAGAGTCATAAACTGTTTTTAACTTATACAGTAAATTATTGCCCGTTTTTTCTTTAGAAAACTAAATATCTTAGAATTGCAGTAACTATGCATCAACAAAAGCAAAGAAGAAAAAAATAACAGATTTCTAATCCGTAGTATTGTGTGCATAGTGTCAAATAAAACACATAACAAATGTCATTGTAACGAAAATATAATATCTGGGTGCTTACAGATTTTTTATCGAAGAAGGTCTTGTTAACAATTCATCTTTCTTTCATGAATCCTTTTTCACTTAATAGTGGAATACATATGATAAATTTCTCTCAAGTTTGACCTTACTTTACCAGCAAAATTCATCCTTGCTATTTTTCATCCAGCTATAATAAGTAATAATCGATATTCAAGTATTAAACTTACGAGAACACCTCAAGAAAACGTGATTTTGTATTGCATGAATCGATTGTTTTTTGCTAATAATAGCTAAAATATCAACTAGTTCTGTCAAAAACTTCTACATATTGTTGTTTTAAAACTAAACAAAGCACCAGTTATTTTAAAGTAAGATTGCAAATGCTCAACGAGTAGTAACAGAAAAAGTATATTAATTATATTTTCCTTATTGAATTCACATTTGTTCCTCGTATAATTATATTATAAAATGTTATTATGCTCTTTTACAAAATATTAATATATATTTTTACAACGTGGGGCCCTCATTGACTACAGAAATTTTTTACTTTGAGAAAGCATACGCAAAAAAGATTTAGTACTTCAGTAAAGCAATATATTGGATCTAATTTGTGATTAATAAAAAAAACCCATCTATTAATGATTTTAATACGATCGCAAAGTAAACAGGTGTTCAAAATTAAGAGAATTTTTCGATTTGGTTGATTTTCTCTAGAACTACTGGACAGATTTTAAAGAAATTTGGTGTGTACATAGGATTGACATAATACAAAAAAAAAACCCATTCAATAGTCATAATACACACGCATGATCATGCGTAACACTCATCAGAGTCGCAAAGTATGAAACAGCAGTTGCAGAATAGAACAAAATAATGGGTTAATGGGGTTATGGTTCCCTCATGCAGATATATAGGCCTCGGAACGGGATTTTATGCTGGAAATAAGGGAGTTTATGAGTTCCTGTGGTAATTGGCCCTACTCGTTCAGCAACGCTGTTTTTAGGTCTTGGATGGCTCTCGGAAGGGGCTTGCGAATCGCGCTTGCCCTTTCCAGAGTGTCCCAGGCATTCTCTATACGATTGAAGTCTGGAAATCTGGCTGGCCAATATACATCCGGCGAATATCCTCACTTTCCAGAAAATCGTCGACCAGCTGAGCTCTATGTGGCCTCGCGTTGTCATCTATTAAAAGGAAATTCGGGCCAACTGGACTTCTGAAAAGGCTAATATAGGACTCCAAGACATCTTTCCTATACCTCTCAGCAGTCACAGTGCCTCTTTCAAAGATAAGGAGGTGTGTGCGACCATCAAACATGATGCCTGACCAGACCATCAAGCCTCCTCTGACGTAATGGTTGATTTCTCGGACATAGGAGGACAGATAATGGGTCCCTGGTTCTCTCCATATAAAAGTACGGCGATAATCACTGTTTAGGCTGAATTGGGACTCATCAGTGAAGAGAACATTCGCCCATTGATTCATGCTTCCATATGTATGATCTCTGCATCATTTTAAGGGGATTCTCCTGTTCACAGAACTGAGCGGGCCGCAAACAACAGGTCTCCTTGTAAACAGCCCTCTCTTATGAAGTTTTCTGGAAACAGTCACCTTTGAAACTCTGGTTATTGTGGCTGCATACAACTCATGAGAGACCTGAGAAGCTGTAGCACCCCTGTTACACCTCGCTGTAATGGACAAATGGTGATCTTCTCTGGCCGTCAAGGCTCTTGGAAGACCCACTCTTTCTCTCGACGGATCCGGTATCCTTAAACTGTTTCCATAAGTTGGAAACGACGATGAGTATTAAATCGAATTTTCTGCAAATCCGGATTTGAGATAGGCCTGCTTCTAGCCTACCTACAATTCGCCACCTTAGTCCATCATCTAAATGTTGGTCGTTGCTCAGTTTTACTGTTTGAATTTAATTTAAGCGATTGCTGCAAGAACACACCAAGGAATTAAAGGAAATGCACTAGCAAACGAAATGCAGATTTTAGCACACGCGCTTATAAATCCAGTTTTTCTACTACTTCCCCCCACACACGTATACGCTTGCGTATTCCACGTACAAGAGTTGCATCTTTGTTTTGAAGCAGTATTTTTACATTTCGTTCAATTATTTTCATGAAATTCGACAAAACATTTAAATTCTCTTATTTTTTTACGCCAGTGTATTTGTGATTGCTATTAGTTGCTAACCAACGTGTTCTTTAAAAGTACTTTTTAAGAAGTCTTTGTAGTCATTTGATCTCTTAGATTCTATCCACGCTTATTTAAACAAAAGGTCTGATTACGGGTAATTTTAACGAATTTTAATATTTTATTTTGTATTAGGTAAAAGGTAATGGTGAAAACAGGTATTTCGACTTTGAAAACGATATAGATATAGCGATTCCTATCAACTCGATACTAGCTCATATCCACATTATTGTTAATTTTCGAAAAATTGTTTTCAAATAAATATATAGAAGATTAAGCTGTCAAACTGTATTTTTCAAGGTTCTTTAGATTGCTACGTCTTTAGAAGTACTCATTTTCGAATCAGGTATACTTGACTATCGAAATTCTTAGAATTGAATGTTTAGTGAGCTTTTTAGAGAATCGTTCCTTTTGGGATGATGTAATTAATTATCCAAATTTTCAGTCCACCTCATATTTAGAGGTAAAGTATTCTCTCTCTCTTTTGTCTGCTTCGAAAATAGTTCGAAATCATGGTAATACTGGGCTTAATGATTTCCTTTAGTATACGTTGCCAATCTCACTTCATCCATAACTTCATGAGCTTTTTTGATAAATTTGCTAAATTCTTTGATGAATTTTGTAAGAATTTTCTAGCAACAACATTATCAACATATAAACGTTGAAGACACGTTGATTAATTAAAGAATTGTATTAACGACAATTATTTAAATGATATAAATATCAAGCTTTCTCTCTGAAAAAAAAAAACGCTAAAACATCAATAGAAAGAGTTATGTTATATAACGACTTACCTCGAAAGGTTTTAATTCTTAGATAAATTATTGTGGCTAGTTAAAATATATCGAGATTATTTCATGTTTCCAGAATTTCGTAAATCTTAAAACTGAAGAATAACAAATTGATTTTGGAGATAAATAAAGGTAGTATATCAAGCATCCTAATGTAACTAAATATGCTTTTAAACAAGTGGTAGAAGCAAAAATATTCTTCCTGAAAATACAAAAAATATTTAATCTTCTATATTGAAAGGATTTTATGAGAGTATTCTGTGGAGTAATATTGTTATGAATAGCTGTTGCAAAATATAATATTTTTTAAGAAGAAAGTTACAAGACATTCCTGAAAATATGTTTAAACTTTATTTTCAAATACACAAAATATATAACAAATTTAATCACACTAAAAAAATTTACATTCCTTCACGAAACTAGGCTATTTCTCAAAATGTCTTTTCTAACCTAAATTATTTCATCACGTGTGTGGAAAAAATATTAAAAAAAAAGTTTATAGTACTATTTATAGCAAAGCTATTATTAAAATTTCTCGTGTAATAGTCGAAAATCATAATGGGGCGATTTTTTTTACAATATATCTAATGATTAATGATTAACTTATTTAAAAATGAATGACACTGAAAAAGTCCTTGAAAAATTTGATAGTTTTTAGTATCAGATTGTAACAAAACGAGTTAACATTTCAGAAGCATTAAAACAGATATGCATCAATTTCATGCGTAGGATGCCATTGAAGAAAAAAAATGTCTCGGCTGCAGTTACTTCTATGCATGATGCAATATTAGGTTACAATTGACCAAGCTTATTATTGAGTTAATGAATGATTTCTTATTTTTAATGCTAATCAGCCTTTTGAAGAGGGAGGAGTAAGAAGATGACCTTTCTAAGAACTGGTGGTGGACACTCTCTTAACTCCTGCAAATCAAGCTTCGGGGGATTTTGATTGTCCATAATGGGTATATAAAGCCAATTTCGATTTGAGAGAAAACTATCAGTATAACAACTGCCATTTCGCCTTCCATCATGATTGCTAAGGTAAGCAAATGTCCTCGTTTTTAAATATCGGTCTAATACCTTATAAATGTTTATTTTATTTAATATATATTCTCTGAAATTTATTATGTGGTATTTTATAATCTCTATACATATTGTCTACACTAGAATATTATGAGGGTTACTTCTCTTATTTTATGCCTGTTAACTTATAAACAACTCTTAATTTTGCATGAACATCAATTTTTTAGGCAGTATCTCTGACTGAAGGAAAATTTAGTGCTAGTAAATAATATTTTTTAACTTAAGACAAATTTTTTAACTGATGCTCTTTTTTCCCCTAAAAATTCCCAAAACATTTTCAAAATGTAGTTCTAAATATTAGTACAAAAGTTTTTTATAATATGCGTTATCATCATGTATGTTTTTTCAGTCAATATAAATCTGTAATTAATTTTTTTATTACATTTATTTTAATCATAGCTGTTTCTTTAATCAGTGATTTAATAAATGGGATAGTTTGGGGTAATTCTGGCAAGTATAACCGTGCCTTTTCTCAAGTTGTTATCCCCAACTTTGTACAAATGAATACTGCTTGTTCAATAATGATTGATGTTTCCAAGCAGTGAATTATAAGCAATATTTTTATAACGTATTAAAATCTAGAATACTTTTCATAATATTCAAATTATGCTTCTAAAACACACACAATATGTAAGTATGTATTTTTACTTGCATAGTCATTATATATATACTTACATACCTAAGATTACCTAATCTGACCTAAGATTAGTGAATAAAAAAATACGTAATATTTGAGTTATTTTTATGACGATAGGGTTTATATTTTATGTCTGTATATATCATTTTTAAAAAATTTAAAAATTTATATTTCAATTCTCTTTATTTTAATAAATTTGCTCTAATGTATAAAACGAGGAGAAATCAAAGTTTCGAAAAAATTCACTTATTATACGATTTAAAGAATATATTAAATAAAACATACACTGATCCATCATTAATTAAAATATAAATCAATACTTTTAAGTCATTTGTAATTATTCTATGATGTATCAAATTAACGCTGTCTGACCCCACTGTTAAGCTGATACGATAATTTATTAAATCAAGTTGTTTTCAAAATTTTTAAAATAAATGAAAAGATCTAAAAAGTTTTATTTAAATTTATTTATGTTTAGCTGAATTAAATTAACAGAAATCTTAGTGGATTTTACGTGAAATATTGCTTAGTTATATAAATGGACATTGAAGAAAGTTGTACTTTATACAAAAAGCAAAGAGCACTTTAAAAAGCTACATTTATTTCAGTTATACAATTATAATGAAAATAAACCTTGTATACTATTTTTTTAAAAAGAGTATTTGCTTAAGTTCTTGATTTAAGATAATCTTTTTGAACTAGTACAATTTTTTTAAAAATAAGTATGCATAATTACAATGAAAGGTTTCATACTAATAAAGCTTTCATATCTTTAAAAGCTACAAGCTCTTTTATAATTTAACGACCCATTCTTATATTTTTAGGTTGCTCTTCTCCTCGCTGCTCT
>BMAW01116731.1:547554-562359 GCA_019974015.1 Nephila pilipes
CACACACACACACACACACACATATATATAATTTTGGAAGGAAGAAGCTCAGAAATTATGTTTCAAAACGTGAGTTTTTCCAACTTCATTAATGAAATAATTCTTTATACTAGAGGAGCTTCTTAATTTATCAATAGAGCTCCTTGATGCAAATAAATTCTGTATTAAGTGATGTAACTAAATTTTCTACTTTGAAATGGATAACTTTTCTTGCGCTGTTCCTCCATTATTCCCTATAAAACTCATAAAAATCGAAAATGAGAATGATCTCATTGCACGAAATCATTGAATTTTTAAGATCTCTTTTCAAGATTACGGAAGAAGTTCAAATAAAAAATACATCATTCTTTTATAAAATAAATGCCCCTGTAAGAAAGTAACTTAAAGTGAGACAATATCAAAATAAATATAAATCTTTTTAAACATGATCAAAACATGCATTCTATCAGAATTTGAGTTCAAATGAGAACTCTCTGAAAAATATATATTACACAATTTTGAAAGGAATATATATTTATTCATCGTTGTAGACCAAAATTGAAGCAATTCTTTGAGATAAATCTCACTACTGATAGAGGGTTATTATTATTATTATTTCGTTAATAAAATCTTTTCTATTGATTACCAAATAAATTAAAACCTCGTTAAGAAGAAATAATTGGGACCGGAGCCTGTCCGGAATATAAAAAATCCGGGTTAATCGAAAACTGAAACAAAATAAAACGTACTTATAGAAAATTACCTTTAGATAAAAAAAAAATCCAAAATGAAAATCGTATTTATGGAAGATAAAGACATTCATTTTGTGCAAAACAGAAGGATGCTTATAGTTATTTTATTGTATGTTCCATTTAGATATTATAGCATCATAGACCATTTGTCCCCGGTAAAAATATGTGTAATTAAACTTTTGTCGTTATCCACACAATATTTAAAAGTCCTCATCCATCACTTTTCCTTCATACGGGTACATTCACAGATGTTAGAAGGTATCAGTAAAGAAAATAATTTTTCAAAATGCATGGATGAAACGATAAATGTTATAACTGAAATTTCCAGATCGCTTCTCAAATTTAAAAAATTTGTTCGTGCTGAACGATCCGGTTTATCCGAAGATCCGTGTTATAAGGGTTTGACTTAACGAGGTTCTTCTGTACTATGATTCGACATAACCTATCATAAAATGCGGATCACCATTAAATTACTTCTCTCGCATGAAAAAAGAGAAAAAACTTGTTCTTTTGATCACCAGACTAGAACACATTAGTTAATAACCTATTATTTTTTTTCTTTTACTTTAAAATTCAAGGAAGTACATCACTAAGTGCTAAGATAATGAATTCTTTTTCTCGTTTCTTTTTCTTTCTGTATATATATATATGAATGAAAACTAGAGTTTCAAATTTTTAATGGTATTATAACTAAGTACGATAAGGTTTTAGTGGTATAAAGGGCTTAACATAAAATTAAACTTATAAGGACTTAATTTTGTATAAAATCCATGTTCTTAAAACATAAAATCAAAATACAGTATTTTAGTGATATTAAACATATTGAAGAATCTTTATGTACTCTCCACACACAGCAGCATCCATTTGCAAATAGATTTCTTCAATGAATTATTATTACTTGGGTATAATTTTGTTTTAAAAATAATTTTATATTTCTACTCATTTGTTTGTTTGGTGTTAAGAATACACATGGAAATCTAGTTAATAACACATGAAATATACTGAGATACTCTCCTTCAATGTAATAAATATATTTTTTAAGGATTATAATGTGGTTATGAAAAAGCTCCTTTACCCTTAAAAGGTACTAATTATTCTAACTTTTCAGAAACAGTATTCCCCAAATTTTGGCTTCTTTAAACATCATTTATTTCCCTTCTCTATATTATAACCAATTGTAACCAAATAATTTATGATTTGCATTATTTTTTTCATATTAAATTTTTATATCATCGAATAACTTTCTGTAACGTAGCTTGAGCACATACGGAAATGCAACAATAACTCCCCCCCCCCCATCCTTCTCCCTTAAAGTTATATAATGTTATAGAACTTCTCTCAGTTATATAACGTGATGTCTAAATTGAGTGCTTTCAAATGTTTTTTTAAGAATTTAGCACATTTGGAGCACCAGATATTCTTGTTCTTTGAAATCTGAATTTCCAAAGAATCATTATAAGATAGTAGTAAACATATGGACATAGAACAACACGAATGAAAATTTCATTTCTTATCCTTGTGAAATTTCAAAAAGAAATTGTATGGCAAAAGGTATGAACAATTTGTTGCTATTTTCCACAATTAGCGGTTAAAGCTTGTTAAAAGGGAATTACTTTTTTTTGTTAAAAAAGTATTTTTTACGAAGTATCTATTATAAGAATTTATATCGATAATAGAACTTTGAATTGATTCCATTTCGATGTCGTGATAAAGATTAAATTCTAATAAGTTTCATTTATTTAGGATATTTTAACTAAAATTTTTGCTTAAAAATCCAAAGAAAACTAAGTATCATGCAAAAAGAATTTTCATCCTCCCTCCTCCAAGAATAAATTAATGCTACAATTTTGAGTTCACTTCTTTTTAATCTTATTATTTGTTGCTTCACTGAGAATAATCACGAATATTGTAACTACATGAGAACTATTTTAACTTTTCCCACGTTTTTATTTATCGGATTAGAACTTAGAGTTATTTGATGTAGTCGTGGGATCACATAACGCCAAGGCATAGTTGGAAAGCTGCACATTCAAAGTAAACTTATAAAATAAAATTTGAAGATATTCCTCACCAAATTTAAAATATTTAAGCGTTATATCTGAATTATTAATTTTAAGGATTGTTTATATATGCTGTAAGTCTTTGAAAGAGAAACAACCGATTTGAGCATAAGTTTCTAGTTGAAATGTGGGCATTTCGCAAAGCTTCTCTATACTAATATCTAGAGAAAGTTCCCAGCTCCTTTCCAACCAAATGAGACGTGATTACGCAAATTAGGTAAACGTTAGAAGAGTAGTGAGTAGATGTAAAGGATAAGTCTTATAAAAGCCTCAGTATTGTATATGAGAAAAGAATAATTGCAGTGGTAGTAGAAAATAGTGAGAAAGCGAAGGAATTGAAAAAAAAAGAAGAGGAGTTACATGCGTGTCTAGGGTTTATCAGGACTTCAACACATTTTCGGGGAGGCTTGGTCTTCAACGTATATGAGTTAGGACCCGAGTATCCGAGAAAACATAATCTGTTATATATTGTTTGAAGTTATTAATTGTGTTGAGGGATAGTGAACTAGAACAGAACATCCCCTTTTTACGAAAATAATTAAAAAACACTTGAAACTACTTAACTGAATTGTTGATATTTTTTTTTTGTATTTTAATATATATATATATATATATATATATATATGGTATTAGAATTAAGTTAGAAACTTTAGAATTGGTATTAAATTAATATTTAAAATGACAGACGGGACAGATATTAAGATACGTTACAATGTCTTCGGGGATGCTTGAACTTCAATACATTTTCAAATATGTCATTTCACTTTGGTAATTCGGCTGCTAATTTATTGTACAAACATTGAGGAGTTCTTTAGTTTCCTTTCACAACTCCGCACAATTAATGGGTTTCTATAAACTCTAAGTTTGTGTAAAGGTGTATAAAATTGAAATCTCTAACAAAAAAAGTAATGTTTTTTGTTATTGAAGGATGATAGAGATAGTTGCCGAGAGAGAGAGAGAGAGAGAGACCTAAACAAGACCTTTTCTCGGCTAAATGCGCTTTTTTATGAAAAAAAGCTTTTATTTGACACTTTCGATTAATTTATACAATTTCGTCAGATATTTTCTGATCTTCCTACACACACACACACACCACACACACACACACACACACATATATATATGTGTGTGTGTGTGTGTGTGTGTACACTGGTATCCAAAAGTTAAAAATATTTTGTAATTACGTGAATAATAAAGAAAATCTGTCAGAATGGCAAGAAACGTGATATGTGGATGTAAAATGGTTATAAAATAAGGAAGCAATGAGAAAAAACAATAATAGTAACTTTAATTATGCAAAGAAACAATTTAAGGGAAAACAGAGTGTAAAATGAGCTCCCACTTTAATGAAAAACACATAAAATAAAAAAAAGTGATGCTGCAGTTTACTGTGTTACCCTATGATAGCCAAGCACACGGTTCAACGATTTCCATATCTGTTGTGGTATTATTCATGAATTGCGGACTTAATAATGGAAATCTAAGTCGGAATGATGGAAAATGTGATATGCTAGTGTAAAACGTTATATAATAAGAAAATAATGCAAAAGAACGATAATAATCGCTAATATTATCCAAAGAAACAGTTAAAAAGAAAATCAGGCAAAACAGGATTTCATTTTAGTGCAAAACATATGAAATAAAAAAAAGGTGAAGCTGCAGTTTAATAAGGTGTGTGGTTATCTCTGACACATACGAACACTTCAAAACGATTTCCAATACTTTGTAATGCATTGTGGATGAGTAGAGGGTTCAAAGCGTTTTAAATGTCACGAAGGGCTCTTTTCAGTTCTGAAGTCTGTGCTTCACAGCTGCAGAAGGGATGTTATTTGTCTTCCGAGCATTTCAGTCACCTGAATTCTCGGTAGGATTCAGATCAAGTGAGTGAGTAGGTTATGGCATACGTTGGATATTTTCAGTTTCAAGGCTCAAATGGAATCAGGCTCGCACGGCGACAAGGCGTCATCCACAGATATGAAATCAATTACAAGGCTTAAGAACTTCATATCTGTACCTTTTAGCAATCACAGATCCCGCCTCAAACATACGGAGATCTGTTGCGCCGTCCAGCATGATGACTGCTCACAACATCATACCTCTTGACGTAAGACGACGTCTTTCCGTGATATTTCCCGGGTAAAAACAAGTTCCACATTCTCTCCTTATTATTAGCAAATGAGAACCAGTGTTGTTCAGACTAAAACAAGATTCGTCAATGAACATAAATTAGCACTCGGTCCCAAACTCCAGTTTGAACAAGTGCGGTTTTTCGTAGTTGTTAGGCGGATGGAAACTGCTGGAAGTCTGACATGATTGAGTCTCCTATAAACAGTTTTGAGGTCCTTCTACAATAGTCTTCATGTTACTTCCAGTGCAATATTAATAAAAACACTCAATCAATCCTTCCTGTGTTCCTTGATCTTTCGAAGATTATCGTTGTAGAATTCAACAGATTGAAATCTCATATGCCCATACTATGAGTTACTTCAATCTAGGGCCACCTGAAAACAAACAAATCAACATTAATACTCGTAAATGTAATATACAACATTACATACATAAGGATCGATTAATATGTAGATTAAATTTTATTTACACACCTCGGTTATTTCTCAGCAATAACTAAAACTTTTATAGATACCTTTGTATCTGATAATTATGCAAATTTATTATTCTTGATACATTTTTTATTGACTAATAAGATTAACAATACATATTTACATATTCTTAAGAGAAAAATCTTATCGTGAAAGATACATGGCTTACGTTTTTTTTTATCTCTCATTGGAACGCATTCTTTATACATTCCTCTTTCGGATACTCTGATATTTTCTGGTTTATCACTTGCTGCAATTATCAACTTCTTCTTTAATGTTACTGGGATACTTTATTTAATTCAAATTATTATGAGATTTAGTTATGTGCTCTCTAAGTTCCTGTAAAAAGGCTTTCTTTTGTTCAGATTGTTTTGATTGTAATAAAGATTTACATGCACAAAAAGAACAAACTTATTTATCTAAGGCATATCATTTATAATGTAAAATAAACACGTGGACCATTTCTGTGTGTTTATTCTAAAATTGTTTCCCAGTTTCCCTTTAGAATGTATTAGCGGCTGCTAATTCATTACTAGTACCTACTTCCCCTTTAGTTTCATTATAATATGAAATTATAACAAGTTTACGTTCTTTTCCATCTGAAACCTTAGTCTCAGAGAATAATAAGACAGAATAACAATAATGGATTAATTCATTTTCGGTCTATATGAAACATGAATCAAGTTCGATTGAAAACAAAATAACGAGGAAAATATTTTTCTATAAAATGGCGACTTTCCAGTATTACTTGAAAGGCAGATCATCCAAAAATACCAAATTTATTTTTATACGTATTTCTATGCATTTTAGTAATATGGGTTGGTTAGAGTACCAAAACGTGAGAGGAATAGCAAATTAACGAATGTAAGATTCCTTGTTTTTGGGACATATATCATCTAAAGAGCTATACGTAGAGCTTAGAATTTTTGTATGTTCCTAAATAAAGTTGTATAAATGTATATATATATATATATCCACAATTTTGAATCAAAAAATAGCCAGCGAACTTTTTTAATGATATCATGGGATATATTCTTCGAAAAAAATTATAGAACATTATAATTTCAGAAATTTTAATATTCTGCTGTTTTTTCAAAAAACATTTCTTAAAATTGAGGCTTGCTTATAGAACTTGCGCAGCATTACTTATAGAAAAATATTTTTGGTTTACTGCATGCGCCTATACTATGGTTTTTAACGAAACATAAAAAATTTGGCACCATGTAATCCAATTTAAAAAAAAAAAGTGTACTTAAATGCAAATATATCACAAAAATCATGTCTAAATTTAACTAAGAAGGAAAAAAAAAACTTTTTGACTAGAAAATTACTTTTATTATTCTATAGAATAATTAAAACATCGTTATTAAGCACACAAAAAAATCTGAGCTCTACATTTATAAATTTAAGAGATATAGAGTACAAAAGCAAATTGTCTTAAAATCGGTATTTAAATGTTCCCTGACATGTCTTGGTACCATTACCCAATCAGGGAAAAGCCATTTTCTAATTTAAATAAGGAAAAAAAAAAAAAACAATCTACAAGTCTGAAAAAGTTACAAACTAAGGACATTTTTTGTTTGTTTGAGGAATACATGGAATATAAGAAGTCCCAATTAAAGCCCGTCTTCGGAGCTATCACGAAATAAATTATAGAAATGGGCCGATTCGACCCATTCAGTGTAGGTAAACTTCGCGACTAATATTTGTATTTTGACCATATTTTTTCTAAACAATAGTTACTACACTTTCTTTCCTTTTCTTTACATACACTGAGTAAGAATTTAGAAATTACCTAGAAGAGCCGTTAGATTATGTAACCCCCATTTTTAATTAATAGTTTTGATATAATTACAAGTTATTTCCATTTAAATTGCTAAAAGGATCGCGAAAACATCAATCCATTTCCGTATTTATCCAAATATGATGCAATTATAGGTTACGATTGATCTGAGTTTCCTTAGCATGTTTTTAAACAGATTTGTTTTTTCAATGTCTTTTGAAGAAGGTCGGGTGTGGTGATGGCCTCAATGAAGCTAGTGCTGATCACTCATTCACCTTGGGAGAATCATGCACTTGGAATTTTTTATTCAACTTTATGGATGTAAAATCAGTCTTGATACTACATGAAATTATCAACTTATAAGTTGTACTATTCACTCCAGATAATCTGTATGAAAATATTTTTAATTTTCCTTTTTTTATTTTTCAGAATTAAAACATTGTTTTGCCAGAAGTTTATTCAAATATCGTATAGTTAAAGTAGAAGAATGAGCCCTAGACTTACAGAAACAATTTTAAACATATTATTTTGAACTTTTAAGTAAATACAAGCATAAAATTACAGTAATGATGGAATTGAATTGAACAAGGAAATTGAACAAGGAAAGAATAAAAACTTTTAACTCCATTGTCATTCGTTAATAATTTAAAATCTTCATTGATGCTTCATAAAACTTTATAAAATATCTATAAAAATATTATGAAATATAATGCAAATGTATTAAACTTTAGTTTAAATCCTAATATTTAAAACAGTCCAATTTCGTGTTCTTTTAGAAGTTAAATAAACGAGCGTATTTCATTAGTTGACATACTAATTGAATCAGACAAAATGGTTTCCTTATTATAAATTTTACTCAAAGTAATTGATATGCTTATACATACTTAATACAGAATTTTTATATTCTTTTTTCATCATTGTTAGAGAATTCTCAAATTACTGTAAAAATATGCGTGCAAAATACAGAAAATACACAGAGCTAAGAATATCATTAATATTGGCCTCTTTTTCCATATTAAGACAACATTCTTTTTTATTTAAAAAAAAAAATTCTGGCTTATTTTTGATGAATGTTTTAGCTGATATTTGTCATAAATTTAAACAAGAAATTGGAAATTATTTGTACTAATGTTACTTTTGTGAACTTTTGTTATAAGTACCAAGAAATTTAAGAGAATTTTCGAAATGAATCAAATTACTTAAATTGTGTTCATGTTGAGAAATAGAAATGAATAAATATGAATTACCATTAATGGCAGTAGCATGGTACCGAGTTATAGTTATGTGTTTTTAGTTAATGCATAAAGGAATCACATTTTAATTTCCTTTAATAGTTTATTAAGGCATATTTTTCATTTATATCATTCAACGGGGTTTCTGAACCGATTCACGGAGAGTCAGATTTCTATATTAGTAGTGATTTAATGTTTCGGTTAACTGAGGTTACGCGATCTTAATTTATTGAAACTTGTTTGATTGCATCAAGGACCGCTTACTTATCGCAACAAAAAAGAAATGCGAGTATTAACCTGCGTATTAAGTGGATTTCAATTGCATGCTATAAACACTTCTATAGATAATCATAAATCCATTGAAATGTATGTAAATCATGCTTCAGTTGTTTACTTAAAGAAAAAAATTCGAACGACTTAAGGTACCTGAGACGCGTCTTCGTTGAGGAAAAATGAGCTTATTATATGCCAAGTTTAAATAATCCAAACTTTTTAAAATTAAAAGCAATGAAAGTCGCATTTGATATATCAGTAAGTTTATGTATGTGTTTATATGCTCAGAAAATCACATTTATATCCGTAAATAGTAATGCATGAACAATTGGAAATCAATTCCAGTATTAGCATTTTCAAGTCGTGTACTTACTTTCATGTACATCTTGCATCAATTCTAGAACATTTATCACTTTAGAAATTTTTAGAGTACTTACAAACTTACTAAACCAGTGGCGTAACCAGGGGTTGCAAAGAGGTATATGCACCCCCAAGATTTTATCTCGAAACTGAAATATTTCAGGATAATTTTCTTTTATCATATTGTTATATGCTCTAAACCTTAAACATAAGAACTTTTATTTCAGAAGAATTACTCTAACGTTATTTTAGAATAACAATTGTTAATCAGTTTTTGAATGGTGGAAGGGTTAATTAATTATTTTAATCATATAGGAGAATGACGTTATTTGAAGATGGAAATAAATTAGAAATATTTAAAGAAGCATATTTCTCAGATTTGTCAGATTTATGTATTAGTATTTTGAATACAGAATATCAGGTTGTGGGCGGAAAAAGAAATTTATAACGCAATAGACTAAATTAACTGTTTTCGTAGCTTTACTTGAGTGAAAAGCAGATATCTTCTCGAATATCCATAAACTTAAAAATTTTAGTCTTCTTGTCTGTTACAGCATGTACTGTAGCATACATTATGTTTTCAGCTATGATTTTTTTAAAATGCGTTTAAATAGACTATGTTTGTTATACATACATAAAAATATATCTGTTAGAATAATAATTAAATATTTTGCAAAATCGAAAACGGAGAATAAATTTGTAGAAACTGATATATATTTTTCATTTTATTTTACTCATATCTTTCTAACCATATTTAAAATTATCAGCGATTTTTTTCAAGCATTAAATAATTTTTCAATGATGTTGGATTCCACCGATTCTGTTCAGTAGAATTTTTTGCTCTCATTGTTTTTTCCCCATTATTTTTCTTAAATGACCTTTATTTTAGATAAAATTTTATCAGTACTTGAACAGTTTTAAAAAACAGAAATAAGATTGTTATAGAGTATTCTCTTTTTTTTACCATTTGGTAATTCTGAACTAAAGAAGCTGCTTTTTTCAAAGCAATGACGATATGCACACCCAAAATTAAATTCTGGGTACGCCACTGCATTGAACTTAACTTAGATTTCAAAATTTCAATTTAATATTATTTAAATTTTACTATTCAAATTTCTCTCAATTTTTATACAAGTATTGCTGACTACCTAACGATTGTGAGTGTTTATTAGAAAAAAAATTAATTTCACACCGTATAGAAAATAACTTTATTTTTATAATGTAAAAAATAATCAACTTTACGGATTGCGTGAATTTTGGGTAAAGTACAAAAATCTTAAAATCTTTTTCGAGAAACTCCGATATTTATTTAAAGTGGTTGGATTGTTCGTGTACTACTTTAAAATTAAATTTACTAGAATCTTATTAATCAAATTCTCATAAATAACACATCTGTGGAATAAAGGAGGCGTTCTCTATATAATAAGGCAAAATGTGAAGTATTTTGAAATTTCAATTACTTTAATTTGATTTTTGAAGAGAGCGAGTTAAACTCCTACATATTTTTTTTATTTAAATAGATTTAAAATCCTTTGGAATTTTTTCTCATTTTAATGTTTCAAACGTATACCAATGTATTACGCTGTTCATTGAGTTACTTTGAAGAATTCTGAAGATATTGTAGAAAGTTTCAATTGAAAACGAAATATTATAAAACAGTATTCTTCATACCTACTTTAATAAATGGAATCTAAATAGCTATTAGTTTTCAATCACTGATTAATTCCTAATTTCTTGCTGAATATTTACACCGAATTTAGAAAATAAAATAAAGATTCTAATAAATGATTCTTATGTTTTTTTCCTTCTAAAGTGGCTTCAATTGGTTGTTTTAACACAATAAAAAACAAAGCAGCTGTTTTTAATTTATTCGAAAATTAATATAACTTTATACTGTATATTTTGGATCAAACAACAAAAAAATTTGTATTGAGTTTTTTTTATAAATATTTACAGTCTTGTGAGCTTTGGAGTTCCTCATTTTGTTGAAACATTTTAACATACATTTATAAGATTAAACGACCTCTGTTAAAATCAGAATTGAGTTTATCATCTCAAACAATATAACACAAATAATATATTATTCTTTACATTTAATAGACTAATTTTTAAATCGAGTCGTCATTAATAAACAATTTTAATTGTGCTCATAATATCACGAAACTGCTTACTTTATCTTTTACCATCACGCCTTCGGATTCATTTCATAAGGTCACAGAAGCGGTAAATTTGAATATATTAATCCACTGGACCTTGAAAACTATGGAGAACACAACCGCTCGGAACCGGATCGATCCGCCTTTGGATTCTAAAAGAAATGTCCAGCACCTGCTTTGTTTTTCTTTATCTCGATGAGCCGTTATTGATCTACATGAAATTAACATGTTTAGTAAACAAAACTTGAATTTTTCAATGATTTTTTGCCTCTTGGTCAGGGCGGGGTTAGAAGACGGCCTTAAAGGAACCTGGTGTGGTCACTCAGTGTTCCCGTGATATCTCATATTTTTTGTTGGTCCAAATGGTATATATAGTCGATTTATTTATCTGCATTGTACCATCAGCTCACAAAAGCTCAATCCCGCCTTTCAAAATGATCGCTAAGGTAAGATTACTTATGCTTTTCTCGGGAACTAATTGAGATTATATTACTATTTTTTATGCATTGCGCTTTCTTCATGATTCAATAGCTCCAATGATTCTTTAACGAATTTTCGATGCCTTAGTATTAAATTACTAGTATTAAACAAGATTTTTTCCCTGAATCCTCTCCAGTTGTCCATTTAGATTCGAATAAATAACATTTTCAGTTCTTACCAATGACCAATCTAGTTTTTCAAAAAGGTTTATCTATTGATTATTTATTTTAATTTAACTAAATATATTTTAAAATTCTTCCCAATGTTGTAAGAAGTTAAAAGAAGGAAGAAGAAAAAATAATTCTAATGTTACTGAAGAAATCTATTAATATATTGTTTTGAAATTGATGATCAGATCTATATCAAATTTATTTGGATTCTTACAAAAATATTGATTTATAAGATAAGAAAAGTTTTCCTAATGATCATTATTTATTTATAATGAAGAAAAGTTTTTTTAAACTCCTTTTTACTGTTAAAGAATTCGAAAAAGTTAATAAAAAAAAACTACTTCAAAGAACAGTTTTTTGATGCACCATTATAAAATAGTTTTAAACTGGGTAGTTAATATCTTATTGTAATTAACATTAGAATATTGCGGTTTCAATTATATGAGAATTCATATACAAATTATTTTAGCTACCCTGTATTCTATTAATTTTGATTGTTGATTACCAGAAACAACTTTCTTACTATGCATGTTTTTTTAAAGGTTTTGATAAATTACGGTAATTTGAGATCAATTTTTTTCAGTTTCTAGTTTAAACAATAAAAAGCAAAATTCTATTTTGTATTCAAAAACTAATGTATTTATTAAGAACTTAAGATAAATTTTTTTCATCGGTTATGTTCCCGTTAATAAACATTTTATTTCAGACTTATTCATCACCTGTAACTTAAGATCAAATATGATATTAATAGACATTTAAAGTATCTTTACAAAAAACAAGTTGAAAATGGGGATAAACAGATGATTTTAATTTTAAAAAGCTCTTTGCTAATATATTTGTTTTAAATTAAATTAAATTTTAAAAAGTATAAATACATAATTTAATATTATCAACAAAATAAAATTACGTTTAAAGAATTAAATAAACAACATATTTTTCAAACTTCTTGATAATGCACTAAATATATTGTCATAAATAAAAATATTCATAAAGGGTGGGCTTTATTTAAATATGAATATTGTAGCAAAGCAATTAAAGCACGTTAATGTGTTTTTGATCATTAAAAATATTTAAATGATTATAGCAAATTTTTCTGTCCTAAACACAGTATTTTAAAACATTTTGTCTGAAATCACACAATTTTCAATACATTATACGTTAATATTAAGACATGTGTATGGTAGTAAATTTTAAAGCATTTTAGGGGCTTTTAAATAGTATTCTTAAACATTTTCTGCTAAAAATTCAATCCCATGTTATTGAAAATCAGAGCATTTTTAACGATTTCAATACTAAAGAATAAATTATCAAATCCAATATTTTTTATAATTCTTCGATAGCGTTTCTTACTCACATTTCTCACAAAATATTGCTTACAAGAGCCATATATTTTACAATACATATTCTAAAGGGCGGTTTAGTATGATAATAACAAAAAACTTGTAAAATCATATAACTAATAACCTTTTAGAACTTCTTTGAAAAAATATTTTAAAAAATAATTAATTTGATGAAGCGTTCAATTTATAGACTCATAAAAGTATGGTGATTAATGTCTAGCTAGCACATTTGTGTGAAATGTATTTTCTATTCACCTTCCATTTTCATTAAATAAATGCCGTGATAAAATCATTAATTTTATAACTTTCCGTATGATTTTTTTTCAATACGTAAATACAATATACACAATAAACGAGATATCTGATAGAAATCTTATCTTCAAGTCTTCAGGGTGATTATGCATTGTGCTATAGACATTGTAACGTATGCCTGATATACTTAATAGATAATAGCGAAATACCAACAGGATTTGGATTATTAGGTTTCATTTTGTCCAACACATGGCCAACATACAATTCCGACAATACAATGACCTACATAAAATACTTCATTAAGATGTGAACACTGATTTTTTACAATTATTTTATTTATAAACAGTGTTCAATTTGAAACGCGTCCTTTATTTCAATAGTTATTCTCTCAAAGACTAATTTTGTACTTCCAAAAATATATATAATTAAGTGTTCAATACTTTAAAAATTTTGTAATATTTTTTTTTTTTTTTGAAAAAAATTCCTGAGGATGCTTTTTAAAAAAATGTCTTTTAAAAATGTTACAAAAATCGTAAGAAAATAAGGTATAATACAAATAAATAAGTAGCTTTTAAAATTTTTTCTTTGCTAATGTAAAGCAACTACAACATTGATTTCACATCCGGGCTTGAAATTACTTGCGATGCCTTGATTCTAAAGTATGGACTCAAATTGTCTTATGGTTTATTACCTCTCTGTTAGTCTATTCAAAATCTTATAAATGTACTATCACCCACTATTCATCGAAGAAAATAAAATGAAGAATAATTCACAGAGTTACAAATGTTTTCCAAATTCTATCAAATAAAAAGGTTTTTTACTTAAAAATAAAACTGAGGAGAAAATTAGTTTGGAAAGTTAGGTATGTGGCGTTATACATATTTTCAGAAATATGAAAATTTAAATGTAAATATATATTTTTCTGCCAAATTAAGATCTTCCTTTAAAAAAAGTTCTTTTGAATTTTTGAACTTTTTTCTTTTTAGCAGAACATACAGTAGCATATATTTTTCTGGAGTAACATAATATAATTCTATTTGTAAATCATTTTAATTCTTAATAAAAAAAATACCCACCAAACCTCTTTAAAATAAAAGTTTTTAATTAATTCTCAAGCAAATCTGTTTAAATATTTTTGAAAATTTTATTATTTTTCGCGGATTCTCAGTACGTATTACATATCATTGTTCGTTTTCAAAAAAATCTTACAAAGTTACATTTTTTTTATTTCAAATAACGAATAAATATCGAAAATAATTTCTCATTTTCCTCCAAAGATTTATACTTCTTCACTGGAGTGCATTTTAAGTTAAATTAATTTTCGCTTTATATCATTAAAAAGCAACAGATTCTCTTTATTTCATAATTAAA
>BMAW01116731.1:576430-658748 GCA_019974015.1 Nephila pilipes
ATTTAATTGTAAGAAACAAAGAGAACTGTTTGCTTTTAATGATATAAAGCGAAAATACATTAACTTAAAATGCACTCAGTAAGAAAAATCTTTGAGGAAAATGAGAAATTATTTTGATATTTATCTGTTATTTGAAATAAAAATGTAACTTTGTAAGATTTTTGAAAACGAACAATGATATGTAATACGTACTGAGAATCCAAAATAATAAAATTTTTCAAAAAATATTTAAACGAGATTTGCTTGAGAATTACAGAAAACTTTTATTTTAAGAGGTCTGTGGGATTTTTTTTTATTAAGAATTAAAGATTTTACAAATAGAATTTATATTATGTTACTCCAGAAAATATATGCTATATAGTTCTGCTAAAAGAAAAAGTTCAAAAAAATTCAAAGAACTTTTTTAAAGATCTAATTGGGAAAAATATATTTACATTTAAATTTTCATATTTCTCGAAAAATGTATACGCACATACCCACACTTCACTTCCAAACCATCTTTCTCCCTGTCTCTTTAAGTAAAAACCTTTTATTTGATAGAATTTGAAAACATTTGTAACTCTGTGAAGTATTCTTCATTTTATTTTCTTCGATGAATAGTGGGTGATATTGATTATAAGATTTTGAATAGACTAACAGAGAGGTATAAACCATAAGACAATTGAGTCCATACTTTAGAATCAAGGCATCGCAAGTAATTTCAAGCCGGATGTGATCAATGTTGTAGTTGCTTTACATTCAAGAAAAATTTTAAAGCTACTTATTTATTTGTATTATAATCTATTTTTCTACGATTTTGTAACATTTTTAAAAAGACATTTTTAAAAGATCCTCAGAATTTTTCAAAAATATTACAAAATTTTAGATTGAACATTAATTTATATATTTTGAACGAAGTACAATTCATTTAATTTACCGGATTAATTAATTTTAGTTAGTTTTAACATTGTTATGTATTTCACTTGGTGTGTGTCTGTATGTATGTGTATCAGTGTGTCATCAAATTGTCTATCGTTAATTTAACCAACTTCCCATCAAGCTAGAGCTCTGAAATTTTGGGAACCGTTCTTATTTGCCTAACAATGCAATATTTAGATATTTGCGACCAGTTTTAACTAATATTTCAATAATTCTTTTTAATAAACTTTGCCACCATATAAAAACGTTGTTTTTAAAAATGTTGGTTTTTATCTCGAATTATTATTCCCTTTTTCACCATTGGTGTTGAAGGAAATTGCGCATTTTGTATAGTTTTTCTCTTGGCGTTTAGCCATGGCTTCGACCATGGAAATTAGTGAAGCCGTTCCCACGGAATTAACACCTCTTCCGGGGAATTCGACTGAAGAAAATCATCCGAATGAACTGATGAAGACATCGTTACTTCAGTTCGCCTCGACCCAGAAGCCTCACCTGACGAAATCAACAACTTCTTCGTCAAAAATGCAGAAGGTATTAGGAAACTAATACAATTACGAGACCTTTACGCTTTATGGGCAAAGCGTTTGAGCGCCGCATCGTATCAAAACCCAACGGACTTCTCGAAGGCGCACGCAGAATTGGGCATAGTATATGCTCAACTTACGACCATCAAAAGTAAAATTCAAGTTCCGCTTTTCAAACTACCTGCTACTGCAGCTATTCTGGACAAAATTATAGAAGCTGCAAGGAAGAAAGAAGAAAAAAGAATGAAGAAAATGGCGTCGAAGAATAATGGCGGCCATATTCCAGTCAATTCTCCGGAAGTGGGCGGTGCTAAGCCCAAATCTCCAATCAAGCCTAAATCTCCAATTAAGGGCGGAGCATCAAAGAAATATAACGCTAAGAAGCGTTCTGCCGATGAAGATGGCTTTTCTGCTCCTTCCAAGCATCTTACCGTGAAGAATGGTAATATTAACGAACCCAAAGGAGATGAGATTACTGAAATTAGTGAGGATAAGGACGCTGGGGAACCAGTGAACCCCACCACCACTCCTAACAAAACAAAAATCCCACCTTTTTTCATCACTCCTAAAGGAGATTGGAGGCAACTCCTCTCCTTTGCACGTTTGGAAGCGCCTTCGCTTTACAGCAAACTCAGCGGCCGCTTCCTCCGTCTCACTGTCAACCACGAGACGGAATACAGAAAATTGGCAAACTTTCTCCGCACTGAAGGTGTGGAATTTAAATCATATATGTTAAAATCAGACCGTCCTCTCAAATTAATTTTGCGAGGCCTTCCATCTACTACAGATTTAGAG
This sequence comes from Nephila pilipes, assembly GCA_019974015.1. Lineage (NCBI taxonomy): Eukaryota > Metazoa > Arthropoda > Arachnida > Araneae > Nephilidae > Nephila > Nephila pilipes. The sequence continues at coordinate 578,668 of BMAW01116731.1, forward strand.
GAAATTAAAAAAGAAATTGAAAGCGAAGGCTTTCAAGTACACAAAATTTCACGCCTTACAAAATTCCAAACCAAGGCTCCAATGCCTCTGATTTACTTTCAGTTAATTAACAACCAACAGGCCGAACAAATTTACAATTTTACTGAAATGTTCGGAACTCAAATAAGCATTGAAAATTACAGGGGAAATAAACGCCCCTCTCAATGCTGGAGGTGTCAGGGGTTTTTTCATTCCTCTGAGGTTTGCCACCTCCCTATCAAGTGTGTCAAATGCGCTGGTGCGCACAGGCACGAGATTGCCCAAATGACTTTGACACTCCTCTGCGATGTGCAAACTGTGGTGGGGATCACGCGGCGAATTGGCGCCAGTGCCCCCGATTCCCAAAGGGTAAAAACTCAAACCCGAAAAATTTAAATAAAAATCAAAATAAAACTTTAAAAAACTCTAACCCTAAAACAAAAAATGTTAATTCTTCCAAGAACCAGCGTCCTATCGAGAGTTATCGACAGGCCACGCCCCAAATTTCTTATTCTCAAATTCTGACCGGACAGGTTACAAAGCATGTTGCCCCTATTCCAAATCCTACGGCTACTCCCAGCACTGGAAATTTTGGGGAAATCGACCGTCGGCCGACGACAAGGCTTGTATTATTTTTGAAGCCTATGTCGCTCTTAAACATGGGCGTGCATATCGCGCTATTCCCCAACATTAATATTCAATCGTGACGTGCATGACATTTCTCTTGGGTTCTGGAACGCAAATGGTTTGCGTTCCAAGATTGACGAAGTCAGAGACTTCGTCACAGAGCATAATTTTGATCTGTTTTTGGTTCAAGAAACAAAGCTCCAACCGGGGCACGAACCCCAGATCGCCAACTATCGTCTTTACAAAGACGATAGAATAACTTTAACTCCTCGTATCGACGGAGGCACCGCTTTATACTGTAAAAATAATTATGAACATTGCAGAGTCCTCTTGCCGAGGTTACAGTATATAGATGCAACTGCTATCGAAATCAAAATTAATAATTATCCACCACTGCGAATAATTTCTGCTTATATTCGCTGTACCCCATTAAATAGATGCCATTTTCCAGAGGAGGACTTCATTAAACTTCTCAATTCTGGTCAAAACGTAATCATTGCTGGAGACATGAATGCTCGTCATAAAGACTGGCATGATTCAAGATCAAACACTTTTGGCCAAAAACTCAAAAATGTTATAAGCAGAACTCCTGGTGCTAGGGTTGTTGCACCGTACACCCCTACGCACATAAACCCTAGGTCCCGGCCGGGGGCTAGGGATTCTATTATTGATCTTGCAATCCTCAAAAATATTCCCTTCAATTATGATATAAGAGTCATTAATGATCTGAGTTCAGATCATTTACCGGTCATTTTGACTCTTAATACAAACTCTGCATTTTTGAAATTACCAGAGCAACTCTCTATCAATTGGGAGAATTTTAAATTTATTTTAAATTCAAAACCCCTCCCCATTCCTGAAACCTCCAGCAATGAAAATATTGAAAAATCTATCGACAAAATTGGTGAAATTATTTCTGAGGCACTTGTGACGGCCTCAAAACCAAAATTTAAACCTCCTCCTCTGAGACTCCCTATTGAGATCAGAAATAAAATTCGTCACAAAAATTATGTACGGAGAGTCTGGCAAAGATGTAGGAATCCGGCTCTTAAATCTGAACTCCGTGCACTCAGTAATGAGATCAAACGAGATATTCAACACTTTTCCCAATCCAGATGGGAAAAACACATTGAAGGCCTCTCGCCTGACTCAAACACCCTTTGGAGGGAAACCTCCCGACTCAAAAAGCCTTTTCACACCATTCCGCCCCTGAAGGGTGCCCTTGGCAGTGTTGCTGTAGCTCCTATTGAAAAGGCGGAAGTTATAGCTGATAGCCTTCAAAAACAATTCGAACCAAATGAAGACGAGAATCCCAGATTCTCAGCTCACACTAAACTTGAAGTCCAAAGGTTTTTGGCCTCCCCTACACACCTAGACCTGGAACCAGTCCAGGCTAGCGAAATTTTGGACTTTATTCATAAAACCAAAATTAAAAAGGCTCCGGGATTGGATTTAATTTCAAACCGCATCCTTAAAAACCTACCTCTTAAATTTATTTTCTTATTCACGCTGCTCTTTAATTTTCTTATGGAAAACTGCTACTTCCCTAAGGCTTGGAAGATCGCCGTGGTGGTCCCCATTCTCAAGTCTGATTCGGATGATTTTAAACCTCATATCGTTACTCAGCTCGCTGAGCAAAGCATACGAATTTGTTATTTTGAATCGCCTGGACCAGTTCTGCAATTCCAGGAATATTGTTATTCCAGAGCAGCATGGTTTTGTTCCAAAGTGCTCTACAGTAACACAGTTACTTAGAGTTACTGAGACGGTCCAGCACGGCTTTTCTAATAAGGCCACGGGTATGCTTTTTATAGATATTGCCAAAGCTTTTGATAAAATTTGGCACGATGGGCTTATTTCCAAGATGATGCGACTTGGAATTTCGGACCAACTTATCAAAATTATTCACTCGTTCCTTGACTCTCGTAGTTTTCGGGTTCGAGTTGAAAATGCAGTCTCCTCCCCCCGTCCAATCCTAAGTGGAGTCCCCCAGGGATCGATTTTAAGTCCAAGAATTTTTTCTTTGTACGTAAATGACATCCCGAAGGCTTCCAACATTCATTTGGCGATGTACGCCGATGACACTGCCATTATATCCCAAGACATCTGCAATCGGAAAATTATTGAAAAATTGCAGAGGTACATATCTCGTTTACAGCTCTGGCTCATTAACTGGAAAATTAAAGTTAATGCATCCAAAAGCGCTTGCCTCCTCTTTACGAAAAAACGGTGCATTGGCAATTTGCCAGCAGTCACCATTTTCGATCAACCTGTCCCCTGGGTTACTGAATACAAGTACCTAGGGTTGGTTTTAGACGCAAAATTAACATTTTCCCACCATATCCGAAAAACCTATCAAAAGGCTATCGGAATGAGCAGATTGCTCACACGCTTGATTTCTCGTAAGAGCAAGCTGGCGATCAGGCACAAAATTTTGCTCTACAAGTCGATCTTAAGACCAATCATGTTAGCAATAAGCGGAGCAATCATGTTAGCAATAAGACCAATCATATATAGCAATAAGCGGAGAGTAGATTAAGGGGTGGGACATCAGTTCGAAGACGAAAGCGACTTCGAGAAAGCTGTTGTCCGCGGGATTTTGAGAGGTTATAAAAAGAAAAATTAAACTATTGAATTAAAATGAATTAAAAAGAAATGCCGTTCCGAAACCAATTTAAAGGAAATTTGAAAAATGATTTTACAAATACATACTGTGTAATTGTTTGAATAACTTTTAAAGTTCTTTTTGTAAATCGTCAAATGGTTGGTATCAAAATATTCAGCATAATATGACAAAAAACATACACATTTTCCAAAATATCAAAAAATTTGAATTATTTACTTCCCTGAGACCCCTTAAGGCACTTTGAAAGATTACAATTTTCATTTGACCTCATGCAAAGGTAATGGATATCTACTGGAAGTACGTCTTTAAGGAATATTTGCATGAAATTTGTTAATTTCTGGATTAATCTAACTATTCGTGTCGCTACTTAAATATATCATTCAATAATGATCTATCGCAATGGGGAGCATTTATACAAATACGAATTAAATTTTTATCAACTAAAGTCTAAAAAATGTTTGTTACAGAGATTGTTCAACTGGCTTACGTTTTTTAAATATAAAGCTATAATGAAGATCTATTAATTAACTCAGTTTTATCTATATTTAAATTTTTAACATGGTAATAAAGTTAAATAATAGTTTTAATAACAACAAAATAACTAATATTTAGTTTTATTTAACTTAAATAATAATTTTAATTTAATAAAGTCAATTAAAATGTAATTAAAAAAAACATTAAATTTCTATCTTAGAATTTCTCACAATTTATAGTGTCGATAAGAAATTAATTGCAATGAATTAATTAGATGAATTTGTTAAAATAAATATTAAAATTATTTATGTGTACGCTTTCTAAAAATCCATTGAGATACAATTTTCTCGAATTATCTATAGCGTAATTTAAATTTAAAATTGCAGCTGCATTTTCATGTCACATTTTTAAAGAAATTCTATTCAACTACTGAAAAAGAAAAAGACATCGAGATACTTTGTTAGTCTTCTGGAATTATTGAATGAAAAGAAAAATGAATTAAATTTCATTTTTTTAAAAAGTAAATTTTAAAAATCTAGAAATCTAGGTCTCTACCAAATAAAAGTTTAATATTTAAAAACATATAATTATCTTTTGTATTACGCCTGTTCATTTTCATTGAAAAAAAAATATTGCAGTACGACTTTGAAGAAATTCTTTCAAGTACCAATATTATCGTTGTGACATCATTAAGAATTAGATTTTTTGTAGAGTAAATATATATTTGAAAAATATATTTGTATGTTTGTGGGCCTTAAGTAAAGAGCATTATGTCAATTTTTCAAAATAAGAACTAATGAAGTTTTAAAAAGTAATAAAACTTTAAAAAGATATAATTTAAAAGTCAGTAATACATCCAAAGAATAAAACGTGCCATTACCTCCAGCATACAGGTATATTGCTCAATCACTGTCGATATATTTTAAAAATTTCAGGATTTGAAAAATACTGCAATACGTCTGCTTTTCTCCTTAATACACTATATTTAGGTTACCATTCGTACTGATTTTTTCAGTACAGTACCGGTTATTAGTGTTTGGTCCTGGCTGATCATGAAATCCAAATATTCCAATTTTGAAAATGCAGTCTTTAATTAACTCCCAATAAATTTTATCAAAACATGCAACAAAATGAATTATTTCTGAAATCTATTATTTTTTCAGAAAAATATAAGAAAGCATTTTCTTTTAAATAAAAGCGCGATATATTATTTTACTAAATTTGTCTCAATAGGATTTTTTTTTATATAAGGTTTATCATTATCTCATTTTCGTTTCCTTATGTATGCACCAAAACAAAGATACTATTACTATCATAACAAATTTTTTATTTACTTTAATTCGGATGAACACTCTCCCATTTTTTTCTTATGAAAGCTTGACTTGATTTTCAATTTCTGAAAAATGGTCACTTTTTACCACATATATAAGTCGTTGAAAGATAGAATAAAATAACTTTTCATTTTAAATAATTTGAAAAAACTAACAAAATTTGGATGTGATTTCATCTTCATACTATATAAAAAAAACCTATCTTCATACAAATAAAGAGTGTATATTATTTATAATGTATCTTTAAAATATAATATTGACGTTCTCCATTTTAACTACATTCAAGTATGAAAACATAAAACAATCTTTGTTCGTGGCGCCATCTCTTAATCTATTTTCAAAGCGAGCATTTTGATCAAATTCGTCTCTATTTACATACTGCCTTTTAAAAAGTCTCAAATAAATTCAAAAACGTAGATATTTCTTGTTTTGGAAATAATTCTAATTTTTAAATACATTATAAAATGTTTTGAAATATTCAATTTCATTGATAAGGTATGACGCTTTTGTGAAATTCGGTTTATAGACATAATTTTTAAATATTGTTCGGAAGTATTTTGTATTGCAGAGTATTTTTGTTCTTTTCAAGCAAAGAATATTAGATTATGCTCTTTGCTGAATTCATTGAATAGAGTCATATGTATAAATAACTTTTTAAAATTTTATTAAAAATACTTTGCATGAATTTAATTTTTTTTTCGTGTTTCCGATTATATCTAGCACACTTATAGGAAAACCAGTAAATTATTCATAAGCTCTAGAAGATTCAATGAATTTCAAATGACGTATGTATATGTGTGTAGATATTTAAAGCTTTTTGGTCCAATTAAATTTATTAATAAGTGTGATATTTAGATCTTAGGAAGAAATATCATCTGTATAGGAAAACCCATTACAATTTTTATTTTACTTGTTAATTGTAAGACTTTTTGCTTCACTTTTTTTCCCCCTCATAAATAAAAATTAAAAACATTTGAATGGTTGCTTTTGTTTGATAACACTCAAACTTTTTTTTTGTTTTCCCCTCTCCTTTAATATTTATTTTACCCCCTAATATTGCCTGTGTTAATATTTTTACTTTTGAAAAAATATTTCTCCTCTTTTTGAAACAATTCAAATTCCGAATGCCATCTGTTGGTCATAACTTAGACTAAAAAAACCATTTGATATTCGTTATTAGAAAAGTATCAAATTGTATGACAGCATTCTAAACATTTGAATTTATGAGATTCTTAAATAATACTTTCTAGCTATTAATATTTATATAAATTGATTTAATTAGAATTTCTTGGGTTTCATTTCAATTTTTCAAGTTTTAATAATGCCATTTTTGAATTCCATCTTGAACCCTGCTACAGTCATCTAATTATTGTTATTTCAATACGATGTTGTGTATAAAAATATTCTACTTTCGATGTATTGAAATAGTATGCATATACATATTCTATCCCGATCACATTGATTTTTCTAACGACTTGATTTACTAATAATCAATATTAAGTTTCTAAAATAGCTAAAAAAAAAATTTGGCACAATTTTTTAGATGTATTAAATGAAAATGTTTTACAAATATTAGTATTTTGAATTTTTTCTTTATACAAATATAATTTCATTCTTGTAATATACTTGTTGAAATTTTCTTTCCTTTGATGCTTTACCGATGGACAATTTTTAAAGAAAAATTAAACCATTTTTATTTATTGAATTTTTAGATTCACGTTTACCGTGAGTTTCTTATAAAACTTGAAATTTTTTCCTACTGATTCGAATGCTTTCATTGCTCTAAATTATTTAAAAAGTTTTAAAAAATGGTTGATATTAATTAATTACTTAAACATTTTTTTCTATCAATAATTTGTTACTCGAATTTTTCATTTTGAACTCAATCTTATTAAGTTATCAATTAGTTTATTGCTTAATTAAAGAATTTTCAATTAAACAATTAAGATCTTAACAATTTGTGTGATGTTTTTCTTCACTAATAATGATGAGGATGTAAATTATATAAAGTATGAAATTTTATTTCAAAATGCTTCAGATTTAATGTTGTTTTATGCTTCATTTACAGGTACGATGCTTCATACAAATATGGGTTAATACAATAATTTAATCTATAACCCAGGAGCAACGAGAAGAAATATATTTTTCTCTCAGATTCCGATTGTAAATATTTTGTAAAATTTTAAGGTAACAAATATTATTATTATTTCAGTACATTAACTTTCTGATGAGCAGTTGAAAAAAGAGAATTAAAGTTTTCAAGCATTTTAGTTAGTGTATCACAAAGAATAGTTGTTTTTAATATTGTTTTTTATAATAAATGATATGAGTGATGGAATAATTATAAGAAATTGAGGTAATTAAGTTTTTGGTCATGAGAATGGGCTTTAGAAATGTGATTTCTTGAAAATAAATTTATTATAGATATATGAGAACATTTTAAAAAAAAAAAAAAAAAAAAATTCGAATTAATTATTTTTGAATTTCAATATTCATAAAATTTAATCTTTGTTTAAAAATACATTTCAAATGTGCATTCATGCGTAAATTAACATAACACATAATTTCATTGTAATTTTTAAAGCGAAAACCAAGTTAAGAATTAAATAAATATAAAGTCATGTTTTTAATGTGTATTGATGTAATTAAAATCTTTGATTAAGATTAATAATATAATATATTGTGAATATGAATATCTGTTTTATTCTATTATATAAATGTTGTTTCCTGTAATTTCTGTTATTCAAAGAGACAAGATTGCTGCAGCAACTTTATTAAGAATAATAGATTTCTCTCTGTACACGAACATTGTAAGAACGGCACACATAAGATGAAAAAAAAAGTTTAGAAAAAGAGAGAAATAATTAAATTACACAAAGTATTTAAAATAGGAAGAACCACTCGCCGTGCTTACACATTGGTTTAACCGCTTAGCTGTGGATTGGAAGAGCTGTCAAAACGCAAAGAACCATGCCATGATTAATCACAATGAACAGTAAGACTTATAAAACTGTAGACAGTCCAATACAAAGATGCCAAATCTGCTTGCCTAGATTTCTTGTTCTTCGGGTTCCTCAGTGTTCGACTCTCGATTCTTTTCAGTTATTTCATGACTTGTTTGATAGTCAGCTTCAAATCTAGACATCCAGTTTCTTTAGTCATCTTTGGGAAGAACTTTGCATGCTTTATACAAGCACACCCGTTTGATACTGAATTCGTCATCAACAAAATACAAATAAATATGAAAAATACACAGTATACAGAATTTAAGAATTAAAATATTTTTTATTTAATGGCAATGATAGTTTTTTAAATACTTATCTTTGACTTTTTACAGTTGTCAGAATAACTGAAAAAGTACTTTTGAATACATTTGAGGTTACAATACTATAGAATGAAATCTTACAGGAAATGAAAGGAAATGAGCTTAAAATAAATTTGTTTAGATAATACGATAAATTTATTCATTGAATGTGTTCAATACTTAAACACATAAGTGAAATTATAGATGATGATAAGAAAAAAAGAAGAAAGTAAGTTTATTGTCCACTTCTTCGTTCTTTGTGCTTTCGAACTCTTCTTGCTGAGTTTGAGTTTTCAGTTCTTGAAGCTTGATTGTGGATTCCTGAAATATCAGCCTGAAAAAAAATATTAAAATTTTAGTAAATAAATTTACCAATGCCTGAACGGAATAATTTATTTATGCTGCTGAAATAAGAAATATCATATATAGTTATGGATGAATTAATTCTAATAGGATTATAAATAATTATGAGACTGACGATTCATAACAGAATTGTGGAATTTCCCTATCAATATGAAAAAACAACATCAAAGAACTTACTGAAATCATGCTGGCCATTTCTTCAGACACGCAGCGTTGACAAGTGCTTTTGCCCACTCCATCTTCAGTGGCCAAGCACTCGCAGCACATTCCCCAGTCTGTGGTACCCACAGAAGAAGAGCGAACCACTAGTCTTGCTAAGACGTCCATGAATTTCTTATTGGTGTTTTTCTTGATTTCGGTAAGGAATTGTGAATCAAAGCTGGAACCATTCACTTCGAATGCCAGAGGAATGCAAACGTCCTTTGGAAGCCTTAGCTGAGCCAAAAGATCGCCATCCCCTGACAGACTGTTGTCCTTGACATCTTTCAGAGTGTAGGCGAATTTCCTGTCAACACCTGAAGAAGAAAAAAATATAATGAACTGGCATTGCTTACACGAGTTATCACTATACACTATCGTATCAGAGATCCAGAAAAAAGAAAGACTAATTTATAATTTATTAAAAAAAAAATAATAAAATAAAAATGTAACAATTTAATTTCTGAAATAACCACTTTACCTATATTCTATTTTACATAAATTTATGAAGTTCTTTTTTAAAAAAGTTTCTTGTATATTCTATTTCGAATATCAACTGATTATTAAGTGATTTCATGTTTATCTCTCGCAAAAGTAGGACTTTCAATCGTTAATAAATACTCGCACTAATTGTTGTTGTATTATTGCCACGTCTTTGACTGCATTGAAACTTACCAATTACTCTACGGGCCTTAGAGTTCTTAATCGGAACTTTCATTTCGTATTTCTGTTCCATCAAGATGTGGAGTGTGATATCTCCATCCAAAAGAGTTCTTAACATTTCACCATATTCAGCCTAAAATTTAGAGAAAATTCATAAGTTATTTTTATTAAGAGGGTAAACATCGTATGTTATTGCAAGAAACTTAACATTGAGAGTTGTAGTACAGCCACTTACTTTAACTTCTTCGGACTTGCAAGTTGAGCACTTAACTAGAATGAAACTCTTTGTGGTTCCTGGTCTGAAGGTAAGTCCAGCAGCAAATCTCATAGCCTCAAGGATGTTAACTGGTCCATCTCCGTATTCCAAACTCTGGAAAGCAGATTCCAAAGACCTAAGAGGTCCTGATTCACGCCCATCCATGGTATGCACGTGGGGTTCAGCGTGGATCTCGTCACCACCGAAACCGACTACACTGTACCTAACGTCTCTGTAGCCCTTTTGTCTAAAGTTGCTCTCAATAACATCAGCCAGTTTAGAAAGGTACTTGACTCTGTCCTTGTTACACTGTTTTTCCTCTACCAAGAAAACGACATCGGCAGCTGTCACAGTACCATCACGTGGGAATTGGATGGCGTCTCCTTCTGTCATGTAAGATCCATCTTGTTTCTCGCATCGCACTGGAAAAATAGAAGTTTATTGCAGATAATGATTCTTCAAATTGGATATAGAATTTTGAATATTGGTTTAGGATTAAAATAGGGTCGAATATTCAGGATTAAGTTGTTGCAACTCAAGATATCCATATTAGTATGCCATATTTTTCATTTAATTCAATAGCTTAGAAAAATTACGGATTGGGTTAAAATTATATTTTAATCTTTGTATGAATATAAATACAACATCAAATTAGATACTTCATTTTTTAATTAAAATTATTAAATTCTATAAATACTTTTCGGGGAACTTAGTGCCACAGAAAAAGTTGCTATTCAAAATTTACTCGCTGATTCACAGTTTCTAAATTAAAGCTTGAAAAAATAAATGAAGGAGCAATATTATGAAAAAAGAAGTCAACTGGATTTCGATTTATTGGAAAAGAAGTAATTGAGATGACTGAAGAATCTCTTAGGTGCGTTTTTATTTATTTTATTTTTCAATATATGTCACTCTGAAGGATTCTTACCACATTGCTTAGGCATCTTCAGAGGTACTCCTTCCATCTTGCATTCTGTGAAGTAAGCAGCGGCAGATTGGCAAATAGCGTTGTTGTGATTATTTTCATGAACAGCAGACAGATCATTGATACACATCTTCAGGTATGTTTCTGGATCAACCTAATATTAGAACAGCATTTTAATGAAACACACTTCTCATTCATGAATAGTTTTTAACAAGTTTTCATAACTAATCATTTATAAACAAGTATAAAAGTTAATGTTTATGATTAAAATTAATTTTAATATTGAACTAATTTAATTCTCTTGTAGCTTTGACTTGAAATACATGTTTTTTTTTATTAATATGTTAAACTCATTATAAATAGATACATAAAAAAAGATTGCATATGTTAGATTTGAACTGACCATATATTAATTATAAAATACATTTACTCATGGGAAGGAAATACTGTTGTAATATAATAATAATATTCACATGTGTGTGATATGCTATTGTTTTTACCTGTTTAAAGCAAGCTCTGAATTCAGAAGTAGACTTCTGGAAAAGATCCCTGCATTTCTTCTGAACTCTGTAGTCATTGCTGGGTAGAGTAGCGAAGTTTTCAGATGAAGTGCAAACTGCTTGACCGACTTCCCAGGATTTGGTGAAGCTCTCGACATCTCCCATGATGTATCTCTGTGGGCTCATCATGTCCAAGCTAGGTTCATAGTTGAAAGTTCCGAAGAGTCCGCCGGTTCTTCCGAAGTAGAATCCAGACAAAGACATGCTGCAGTAGTTGTGGATGAAGTTGCATACAACTGAATAACCTGTTGATGTTTTTTTTTAAAAAAAAATGAGCATAAAGATATTCAAGAAATGTTTGGTAATTTTTTTTTCGAACTATTACGAAAGTAAAAATTAATATCGATAAAAAACTTCTTATAAATGCTCTGAACATGTATCCGAGAAACTATCTGCGTTTAACAGGAAAGCAATGTAGCCTGGTTTAAGTATAACGTTCTAAAGTATTCACTAAAAGCAATATTGGACATAACATTTCTTTACTTAAGTTAGTATTAAATTATTTCAAAAAATATAAAGATTGTTCGAATCCAGAAGTCAATAATAACAAAAAGAAAAATATTATACAAATACTAAAGATAAATATTAATGTAAAAAGATGTAATGTGGCATGACAATGAATAGATAGATAATTTTGCAAGTTATAATGATATAAGTCTTTGTAGTGAAACCCTATTAAATGATTAAGAAGAAAAATTCCCTAACCTGGAAGATTCATTTAGAATATGATTAGATGTATGTGACATCGATTATTCCTTTTTCTTCAAATGGTTTAACAAATAAGTTAAGAGTTATCATTTGACGTTTCTTTCTGAAATTCGGCATGAAATTTAAGATATCGTGCGTGTGTGTGTGTGTGCAAATATGACTAACCTTTCTTCTCGTTCTCTACTCTGATGTTTGCACCGTCTCTGATCATTTTAGTCTTTCCGATCTGGATAGGAAGTTCGGCTTTGTTGTTGTCCAGAGTGATTTTGTAGTCATTTCCGATGTCCACTTTCCTTCCGTCTATTAGAAGTGTCAAAGATCTTCTCATGTGGTCTTCGGTTCCATAGTTCACGATGGCTGTAAAGTTTCCATCAACAAAGTCGCGGGCCAAAAGGTAACTGCATCTTCCAGCAAAGTCATAAGACAGTTTATCGAATGTGATGAAGTGCTGGTTTCCTGATATTAAAGCATGGCCTACGAACGAAAATAAATATGATATTAAGGTGAGAATCTAGGGAAAATGATTAATATCTATAGAATGTTTCCTAATTCGATAGATACTTTTAATCAATAGAATGAAAAATATTGATGTTTGGATACACATTGTAGTTAGAGGAGCCGACATCTTATTTTACTGATAAGATACATATTAGACATTTTGAATGTTCAATTAAATGACTTCAATTTTTCGTATAAAAATGGATAGCTTTTAATAAATGATTTTGTATTAATAATTGAAAAATTTTAGTTCTTAAAAATATGAAAACAATTTAAATTATCAAAAGAATGTAAAGTCAGAAGACTTTTTTTAATAATGAATTTGCTGCAACTCAAATGAATTTTTTTTTCTGTCATTTCTTTCAGGACTTGGGAATCATATTCAGAATAAGTTGATTTCTTTAATCATTATGAAAATTATTTGTCACAAGTTAATTGTATGTTGTCATCGAAATATTTTTAAAAATATGATGTTAGTTGATGTAAACTCCGCTCTAATAAAAACGCTAATTCTCATTGACAATAAGTTTCATCAAAAATCAGATTGTTATGCATTCACTATAAATCAGTTCTACTTAGTAATTATTAAAGGTATGGCATTACTTTCAGGATAAATCAAAAGACCAATAATATCATTAGATTAATTGTTGAAAATTAAACTAATTGCTGTTGTGTACTTACCACTGAAAGACGGTACCCAGTAACTTGGAGTGAAATATTTCATGAATTTGTAGTAAAAGTCCCAAATGCAGAAATCTTCGTAGTATTCGACGGCCAAAGAATTGACATTCACGAGTTTCTTGTATTCAGGATAACTCTCATAGTCGAAAACTTCAAGCAAGCTGTTTCGTTCAACAGGCAGAGTCAATTCCAAAGCAATGTGTCCTCTTTGAGGTTCAAAATCGTATTTAGCTCCAGCCTTAGTCTGATAGAATTCAGATAGATAGTCCTGGGCAGAGTTGAAAGCCATAGTCTTGAGGTAGTTGGAAGCGCTGTCAGCGGCATGAGACACAGCGACGTCCATTCCCAGGTTGTAATACACTTCAACGCTCTGGAAAATACCGAAACTTTTAACTCAACATTTCATTACCTATTGAAGTGTCAAAATAAAAGCAAAATTTTATGCTTGCTTAGTTTCTTTAGGTTTCACTATTAACGTGATACATTTAGCTCTTTCTGTTTAACCAAAAGGAAAAGAGCTGTATTTAACTAAAACGCATTTTAATTAAGGAATCAAATTATTGAATTTTACAATGAACGTTTTTTGCAATACTGTAAATTTTTATAAATGCCTAGAATTATGATTTATTAGAATAGACAAAACGATAAAAAAAAGGGTTGAGATAATTGAATGAATAAAGATAGATACACTAAATAAAAATTATAATAATTTGATTAAGATAGTAAATATAGTTATTTAAATATAATTTAGTCTAAATATTGAATCTTTTCATTTAGAAGACTTAGATGTGCATCAATTTAAATCAGTAATTAATAAACTAAGTAAAATGTATTAAATAATGAATTGTCTCCTTTTTGTCTAGGCACTTAACTAAAGTAAGATTTCATTCTAAGAAATGATGAAAATGAAAGAAAACAAAATATTTCGTTTCATTTCTGTTTATTAATCACAAGTTATTTGATGATATTAGATACATTTTCTCACTTTCTTAGAAGCTACTATTTCAGAAAAAAAAATGGAAAAAAAAATCGAAATTTAGGTTAAATATTTTCATAAATTAATCTGATTATCAGTTACTTGATTTTTTTTAAAAATTTTTTTTTGTCACCCACAATTTTAAAGTGATATTTTTCTTTAATTAACGTACCTTTCTTAAAGCAGAATTCGCCATTTCGGATACTCTATCGATGGTAGGATGGTTTACAATAGATTCAATGAAATTGTTATCGTATACCCGATTCAAGAAAGCTTGGGCAGTTTCGGCATATTCATAGTCATAGAGAGCTTTGAAAGTATTGACAACACTGCTGGCATAATTCTTCAGAGCGATGTAATATCGGTTGGATACAAAGCAATCAGTTATTCCTAAAAAAGTAAAACAAATGATGCATAACCGTAAAAACTTGTTTTACTAACATTTATTTTATGAAACTCAGGTGAATAATCTTAAAATTTAGTTTATTTACTGAAATCTTATACAGTAATTACAATTGAATCCTATAACTTTGTTAATTAGAGAAAAATTCCAAACCTCCATTAGCTTTATTTCAACCCCTATACAATTTTAAAAAATCCACGGTTGCCATTAACCTCGTTAATCAGAATTTTGCTATAACAATGTTTCGACTAAAGTTTACAAAAACTCAGCAAGAATTAAGTTACTAAGTAAGTTTTACTTTTCTTTTCTTTTCGTTTTTGTTTTGTTTTTTTGCTTTTGTATAAATAAACTTGATATACGCAATACATGCTAGGATGAAAACAAGAACTCAATTGGTCGTTATAACGAGGATGTTTCGCAATGAGACATTTCATAAATTTTATCCGTCTCTTCACCGAGGTTCAAAATTACGAGGTTCGTCGCCAATAGCCCTTGTTTTGCTTCTAATGTTACGTTAATAAAAAACAACCAACCACAAATTTAATTGAATTAATTCAAGTAAACATAAATATAAACTAATTAATATATAAAATGCAGAAATAATTAATAATGACAACGGATGTCGAGGGTTCTTTTTTCTCTAAAACTTATTTTTTTATAAATGTATCAATTTGCTCAAACACAACTATTTAAAATGAGTTGAGATTGCTTGCGTTACTAGATTTATTCTTTTACAACTCACTTTAAATATTTATGAAGTTAGAATAAAATAATATAATATTTTCCCCTCCCTATCTCTCCAATTAAAATTAATTACTTCATTAATGGATCTTAAAATTAAGGCAAGTTTACATTATGTGTTAAATTAACTATTCACTTACCATTGATTTGGTATCTGATTTTATCAGCTGCATGCTTTGTGTAGTAGTAACCGTCAATAATGCATGGTGCATAAGATCTAAGCCACTTGTCAAATTTCAAGATCATTTTGTCTGCCCATTGTTGCAATCTCAGGTATGACTCTCTGGCGACTTCGTTGATTTTGGTCATGGTTTCACGCAGTGCAAACTGTATGGATCTTTTGTAAGACAATATAACTCTCTTAGTTCTCCAACCTATTTCTATCAAATCAGACTTCAGTCTTCCCATGTATTGACAAAGGTCCAGATAGCCGTAGTGGATAGAATAATACACATTTTCTACATATTCAACAGTTATGTTGTATAAGACTTCCCAGCCGAGAGCCAAAGTGTTTGAAACATCCCTAAAATGTATAATTCGGATTTAAATTTATGTTAAGATAATGAAAATAAGCTACATCAAAATTTATGATATTGGCTTAAAGAGAATTTGAACCATTTAGGTTCAGTCACAGCGAGATACTTCGTTTAATTTATCACAATATTTTGATAAAATATATTCTAAGAAATTCCATTTTTAAAACATACAGTGCACAACAAGGGTATTTTATTGTAAAAAACAAAGATGTTTTTCTTCTTTTATATTGTAGTCTCTCTTTATTTTTAAATCAAAATGTTAAATGTTTTTGCCTAAAATTTTTAAATAAAAATAGATTTTGGCAACACATAAAATTCATGATCAAACACAGCATTCATCAGATCATGTGATTCATTAATTTAATTAGTTTACTTACCGAGCAATTTGCTTCACTGTATCAATTTCAGCAACTATGTCACGCATGTGGAATTCGTTTCTGTAATACATTTTCCAGAAAGAATCCTTGGCTGTCTCCAAATCGTGTTCAATTTCATTCACTCCATTCTTCAAGTCCTCCACGAAAGGTGATAGAAGGTCAACTATGGATCTGGACATCAAAGAAAATCTAGTGGACACTTCTTGAGAGAAGGAAAGAGCCCAGCGATCGAATTGAACTTTGTTGGTAGCAATGAAATCACGAAGAGTTTCGCCAGTGGTAATCTGCATGAAAAATAGTCTCAATTTTAATGATGAGTTGTGCTTAAAAATTAAATAACTGGATTAAAAAAGATAAAATAAGGGTTTTCAACAACTCATATAAATCGGATATGGTTAAATATAACATTCAGGATTGTCTAATATTGCATGAGGCAAAATATAATTATTTATCACATTGATTTGACAAAAAGTTTATAATCCTACATACCCTAAGGTCTTCCCACAATTTGGGTCTCCAGTTTATTTTTGAAATAAGAATCTTTGATCCTTCCAATCCCAAAAGTATGGATGCATCTGTAACTTGGTTTCCTTTCTTACTGTGAGATATCTTCAGATTAGCTGATTCTTTGGGTAATGAAGCTGAAATCTGCAATCCGGTGTTTTCTGAAAGAAAATCGCATACATTTTTTTTTTTTTTTACTTTTGATTCAACGCAAATCTTTGAAAAGGATTTTAGTGTTTAAAAAGTTTGGGAAAGATCATGAGTTTGATTTATTAAATAAATTAAAAATTCTTAATTTTTATCATACAGTAGCCTTTTTTTTAATCCAGCATTTAATATTTTGCACATTCTGTAATCCCGCATCGATCGACTCGCTTGATTTCGGAATTTTCGTGTGGACATCGGCAGTTTGTTGTCCTTTACCACTATGACGCAACATTCCGTTTATGCTCTTTTTGACTAGTGCTCATCGCAACTGTCAGTTTTCCTTTCAGTACAGAGTTTCTTGTTTTCTAGCGGGTTACATATTACGTTTTCACAATATTGCATGTAGAGAACATACTGTACAATAAAGGGTTCTCAAAACCCAGCCTGATTTCTTCAGGTGGTGATAAAACTGATAAGTGTAAACATAGGACTAGAGTAACTCGTTACAACTTGTTTTAAATATCATTGTACTGCATAAAAAATTTTTACGTGTAGTGTTTTTTTTTTTTTTTTTTTAAAACAAGAATATTCTATTGAATTAATGTTCAACGTTTGAATTAAATTTAGTTGTTGCCAAACTGACAAAATACTTTATCGGATTTTTTTTTATCACATACACAATGTCAGAGTGGGCATAAAAGCATTGGATATATATTTTTTATAGGTAAATTTTTTATTTGGAAAGATTTATCTTCTGCATCCACGTTAAAACTATGTTGACTCTTTTTTTTCTTGTCAAAGCGCAAATCCGGTATAGTCCTGAAAGTGCCGGATTAAAAAGATCATGCTGTATTTAAAACGCTTAAGTAAAAGAGCTTGGAATCTGAATACACAATATATATATATATATATAAGTAGGCATAAATTAACATATCAAATAATAATAAGAGACATACCTGCATTCACGATTTTGACATCCAAAGCCCTGTTACGTTTACTGAACTTAACACGGTAGGTCATATCTGTCTGTTCATTGGTTTTTCTTTCCATTTGTACATCATATTCGTCATTTCGATTCTGTACATTTCCTGACACTTTCATTTGGTCATCATTTGAACGCATCTAGAAAAAAATGGGCATAACTAAAAATAAAGTATGTAACATACATTTTTCAAATTTTGTATCAAAGAATTTGTAGACGAGTCCATATTTTAATGATTTAAAATGTATGAAAACGTATAAAAGTTGTATTGAGGAATAATAACTCTATATTTAAAATGCTTTTCATTTTAATTATCAAGAACGAAACATAGGGGAAATCTATCGATTCTTTCCTTGTTTAATTTTTATGCTTCAAATAAACATTTAGGTTCGGAACAAAAATCGTTCTAATCCAAGAATTTTTTACATATGTATCAAGTGATTGTTATACCTCTTCTGTCTTTATTTTCAGTTACAAATAAAATAAAAATAAAACATTTGAAAAGTATGGTGAGGAAAAAAATTTATATTGTTAAGAGCATTAGAAATAGCCATTTTATATTTTTTGTTCATGAATGCGAATGGTATTTCGAACTCTACGTTTCCTTCTACACTCAAATTAATTCTTCATATATACATCACATCCGTGTTACCTTTTCTCGCATTAATTGATCGCTTTTAAAAAATGTCACAAACAAAAATCAAATTAAAATTTTTTCATTCTTACCAATATTTCAATTTCTTGTTGCAGCTTCTTAATCTTGGCCTTTAATTCTCTAACATTCTGTGTCTGGTGTCTGTCCAAGGTGTTGAGGCGCAAGTAAGCAGATGATTCCAATTTGCTGTTCATGGCCTCACCGTTTGCTCGGATATCCAACCTGGTTGCTGGGTGCTTCAGAACGAATTCTCCTTTGTAGTGTCTGTCTCGGTTACTCCTGGACATGTCATTGGCCTTAATTTCCATCACCAAATTGTTCTGTCGTTCTCGAGAATATTGAAGCTCGCTCTTGAAGTGAACTGCATTAGGTGAATATGTGATAACATTGGACTGAACAATATCCTGTCGGAGTAGGGGAAAAATTAACTTTTCCATTTCTTAACAAATAATACATTTGTAGCTATTAAATGGAGAATAAGAGCGAGTTTGTTTTAATATCTTTTGAAATTTCTATCGGAATCTTATTTTTATATGAAAGTTTTATTTTTTTATTTAATGAGAAGCATGGGGTTATATAATTTCCTTAATAAATTTTCTAAACAACATAATGTTTAAAATATGTTTAGAAATTACATATTTATATAATTTTTGAAGCTGTATAAACTGCGATAAATTAATTTAGTTCTTCAATAATCTTTTATTTTTAAATTCAAAATTTATTTAGGTGTTTTGATAAATTTCCACGACAAAAAATATGCATGCATTCACCGTAAAAACGGGAAAAAAATATTACCTTTGATAATTTAGGATGCTCCACGACAATTTCCAATTTATGAGAAGTCTGTGAGTCAGTGCTGATGTCTGCATGAACAACTCCTACAGCCATATGTTTCTCCATGGAACGAGAAGCATCCCAGTAGAAATCAACTCCACCTGAACTAGCCCGGTTGCTCTTAGTAAAGTTACCTTTAAGCATCAAGGATCTTAATGGTGTGTCTAACCTGCTCCACAATTCTCTTCCTGTCTCAGTTTTTGCCAGTTTGAAATCGTAAGAAATTCTCTTCTCAGCGCGCTCGTCCCAGCTGAAGGCTGCATCGTGAAGAATCTGCCTTGAATCCCATTGGTGTGATGTTCTGAAAGATACAACTCTACTGAAGTAATTGGATCTGAAGTTTAATTCACGTCCATTAGATATCTTCTTGCTGTCTGCTGTTACGGTCAGAGGTAGAACAGGGACATCGAGTACAATGTGAGAAGACTTTTCTCCAAACAGAATAACTTCCATCTTGAATTGTTTTGCACGGTTATAATCCAGTTCAATACTGTCTTCGATATTGGTGTATTTCTTTACGCGATTGTAGGACAATTTGATGTCTCTGACTTTGGTGTAGGGGCAGCCCATTTGAACAGATCCCTTAAGACCATCGCGCTGGTTTCGATGGAATACCTTCAAGAATCCTCTTCGGCCATTCTTGGTGTATTCAGCGTTGTATGAGAAAGAGTTTGAGTTCGATTGCAGACTGACACTTCCCTGCAAGGTGCGATAATTGTAGAATGGAGTTTCAGCTTGGAAGTCGAGTGAATAGCTTCGGGAACTTTCCAGATTCAGAGTTGAGTTCCAAGTGTATCTTTCGTTGGAAGGATTACTGTAGGTCACTGCAAAATGTTGGCGATTGCCAGAGTTTCCATAAGCACCTCCGATTGTGTACGTGCGAGAACTTGGAGTGGAGATGCTCAAAGCAATATCCTTCTTTTCAGAATTGCGCTCCAACCTACCAGTTGCACTCCATTTTTCATTGTTGAGTTCCAATTCTCCCCTGCCAGAAATCCTAGATTGGCTAAGTCCATACTGGCCGTAGATCACATATTTGCTTCGAGGAAGTGTAAAAGTAATTCTGGAATCAGCACTTGAGTAATCTCGGTTGTAGTGAACATTTCCTAATAATTGAATTGATCGGTACTTCAGTACAGGTAGTTTCAGCATGAGAGACATTTCCTCGGAACCTTCAGTCCTGCTCAATTTAGAAGTAATGCCCAAGGATGGAAAATTACTGTTAGATGTTTCTATCTGGAAGTTACAGTCAATGTTTTGGAATTTTTCATTGCGGAAGCGTCCATCTAAGCGAACCATTCTCAAACTTTCGAATGGGGTATTAATGGTAAGGAATGCTTCAGCATTTTCCCACCTGTTGTAAAGACATTGATTTTTAGTTTTAATTGTAAAAAAAGTACACAAATAGTATAATACAATAAGTTCAATGCTTTAAGTTTGAAATTTAAATAAAAAAAAATTGTATTAATGTAAAGCTCCTTTTAGTTGTAAAATGTTCTGATGTCAGATAATTAAGAAACAGCATGAAACTTTAAGCAATGGAAAGCTCTTAGTCATAGTCAGTTGTGTTTTGCATTTGAAGCAATTATATTTCAGAGAAGTTGAGAGACAATTTCAGTTTTTATAGCATCAGAAAGGAGAAAATCCTTATTTGAATCGAAAGTTAAATTCTTTCTTTCTTTTTTTGACTCAGTTATTTAACATTTAATTTAAATAAAACGTGTTAAAATTATAAAAATCAAATTATTTTTCTAAGAATTTTTTTAAATTTTTTTTGTTACATTTGAAAACAAAATTAGTAACTTTCCTGGTGTTGAGAAACTGTTTTTCCTTCAAAAATTTTAAAAGCATTTTTCAAAGAGATGTTTTAAAAGGTAATCAATATGGTGTTTAATTAAATTATAACAAACTTACCCTTCATTTTTCATGTTTCCAGCAACTCGGATTTCTTTTTCTGGAGTAGAGACGGAAAGGCTTATATCAGCAGCACTGTAGCCTTCATGTTTCAAAGTACTAGTGATGGTGAAGGGGTTCAGGAAAGAAACCATAGGACAGTCAATTTTAAGTTGAACGATTTTTTCTCCTTCATAATTCTTAAAGCTGCTGGTAACTGCATGAGAAGAATAAGGAGTTGAAACAGAGAAAGAAGTCTCCATGTCTCGTCCATTACTATTTATATACTTTGCTTCAGATTCTAGTGTTGAAAAAGGAAGAAGATCGCTATCGACTTTGACATTCGCTGAAACCTGGTTACCCTTGTTTTCATACTTGGCTGTAACTTGATGGACTGAACTAGCGTAACTGAAGTTTATTTCACCGTCCAAAACTTTGTCATTTCGACGTCTGTTCAGCTTAACACTTACTTTTGCTTCCCCTTTAGGCAAAATTGAGCTCTCCATTTTGACTTCTGTCTCCAAATTCTTCCCGCTATATTTATATTGTCCATTCATGTAATGAACTTTCCCAAACATTTCTAAGGAAGCTTCGGTGGAGATTCTGCTTGAATCTGAGTAATCAGCTATTACAGAGGCAGATACTACTTTAGAAGGAATAGCTGTTGAATCTACAGCTATTTTAAGATTCAGATTGCTGTTATCTTGCAAGAATTCAATTCCAAAATCATGTTTAAACTTTTGCGAATTCATATTGAATTTGGCTTTAGCATTATTCCATCTAGGTACATTTAACTCCAGATTTGTTGAAACTGATTTAAATGAAGTGAATGGAGCTTCAACGTCTAAAGAGGCGATGAAGGGTTTGAACTGACTGTTGGACAATTTTCCTAAGATGTTCATATTTTTGTTCGGTGTATCGAATTTTAAATCAATTGAATCTCCAGAATCTTCACTTTTGTATTTGGCATAAGCATTGAAATTACGAAGGTATTCAAAAGGTGTTACGATAGTTAGACGACCATCAACAAATTTACTTTTGTCATTTCTGATTGAGCTGTCAAAGCTAAGAACCTTAATACCTTCAAAAGGTGTATTAAGTTTCAATTTAGCTTCGTAAAATTGTCCCATCCTTTTGTTCAACAGTATCTCAATTTCAGCTTGTTCGCTTTCCCATTTGAGTGATGATATCAATTTAAATAGATCAGAATTAAGGTCAGTAGTTAGATCTAAACGCACATCTCTTAAAGGTGAAACAGGAGTATTGATGTTCACCTGAATCTCAGCTAAATGTGATCCGCCATATTTTGCCTTGATAGATCCTTCATACAAATCGTTTTGATTGACTGTAGCTTTCATATCTGCTTCATAATGTCCAGATTTGAGTTTATAAGTGGTTTTTAAACTTAAGTCTCTGTAGTTAACAAATGGACTAAGAAATCTGGTATCAAATTCTCCTTCATTTTTCCCATTATAAATGTTGGTATTCAATACGATCTTTCGGTCACTGCCCCATCCAAAACTGACTTCTGAACTCATTCTGGAATTTAAAGAGCTGCCACTAACATCAAAAGTAACTTTTTCATAATTTCTGATAGGGGTGTTCAACTCGATGCTTCCCTTGACAGATGTTTCTTTAAGTTCATACTGAGCCGTTGCTTTGTAATTATTCCGTTCGTTCCACTGAGCATTTACCTCACCTTTCATGCCATTTCTAACTTTGTTGTATTTTGCAGAAGCAATCAATTCCGTCAAACTTCTGTAGGGACTGTTGAAATTCACAGTTATTTCAGCGTCATTACTTCGAAGAACAGTTTTTCCAACAAAATTAATTTTCCTCCATCCGCGTTCGTACAGTACATTAACGTTCCTTGTTGGAGCATTGTTTTCATACTTTGCCAACAACACAATACGCTCATAGTTTTCGAAGGGTGTTGTTAGAGATGTATCAAGGCTTACTAAACGGTTCGAAAATAAGAACTTGCCTTTTGCAACAACAGCTTTTCTGTTTGTCACATCCCACAAGAAAGAAGCCTCGGCTTCTTTTTGAGGAGCGGTAAGGTCGTATTTGACAGCTGTTGAATAAAATTCGTATCCTCGGAAAGGACTAGTGAATTCTATTTGAGCATCCATACTTTCCCATCTGTAATTTTTGATATCAGCTGAAAGTGTCATCTTATTTCGACGATCCCAGACGAAAGAAAGAGCTCCTTTGTGTTCCCAGTCTTGACATTCGGTACTGGCTTTAAATTCCAAATCTTTGTATCCTCGGAAAGGGGTAGTAATTTTTACTAGAGCTTCTTTTAAGAAGGTTTTGTCTAAGTATTGAGCATTCAGGTGAATTTTGTTGTTCTTATCCCACTGCACAAAACTAGTATGCTCAAACTGTCTTCCATTATTTGAATTAACAACTGAAATCTTTCCATTTGGAAGAGACGACGTTGAAGTCATTTCTAGAGTTGTATCAAAGTTAAGGACATCTCTGACATTCAGTTTGTGCGTCAGAGATCCGCTTAGTTTGTTTTTGTTCATTTGCAATTTTGAAAAGTATTCGTATCCTCTCTGATTGTGCGCAAAATCTGCCTTAAGCTCTTCATAATTTCTAAATGGAGTATTAATGGTGACTGAAAATTCTGAGTTCCTTGAATTATAAGCGGATTCTGTTAAGCCTATTAATAATACAGTCAAGCGATCATTACCATATGATGCATCTAAAGTACTTCTTAATTTAGCATTATGCAATTTATGAACAAAATCAATTGCGGCCCTTTGTACATCCATATATTTGGGGAAGTGTCCAATTACAACTGCATTTACTTCCATGTCATTCCAATCAACCAGTTTACCTTGAGAGTTTATAGAAGCAGTTGATCTGTGTGGTAACTGAGTATCAACATTAATTTTGTATGAATTTTCATTCATTTCAAGAGATGTTGATATTTGTATATTTTCATAATTTTGGAAAGGACTTGTGAAAATGAATTTGCCTTCTAAGTTCTTGTTGTACATTTGTATTCTCCTAGATGTACTCAGAGAAGTGGTGATCTTATTTCTATTCCACATAGCTTCAACATCTGTATTTATGGCGATTCCATCATTATTGTATGTGATCTTAGCTGCTGTGTTTTCATAACCTCTGAAGGGAGAAGATCCTTCGAAATTAACAGTGCAAATTCTTCTGCGTCCTGTCAGCTCGTGAGTACCAGCAGTGTTGAACGCGATTCGCTTTGATGGTGCCCATTGAAGCTCACCCTTTGTTCTATAACTATCACTACTATGTTCATAATTTATTTCTCCTGAAATATCATTAAGATAAGAGAAAGGAGTGTTTAATTTCACAGATCCTCTTAATGATGATAATTGCTTGACTCCATTGACTTGATAAAATATTCTTTTTCCCATTCCCCATTTTACTTCAGCTTTGTTGGACAGCTCTCTTGCACCATGTACATGTATGATCGTTGCGGACATATCTTCAAATCCCTTGAATGAAGTTAATACTCTGCCTGAAGCTTCGATATTACATCTTCCTCGAGCAAAAGAATATTTGCCATTAGTCGACAGAGTAACATCATTGCCCCACGGTAATAAAGTAGATAATTCGCTGTCCCATTGTTGGTTTGTGTACAAATGCATGACGCTAAAGGTGACATTTTCAAATCCATAGTAAGGAGTGGTGACTTCTACATGGCTTCCCAACTGGTGTTTTGATCTTGCGAAAATTACATTTGTTGACAGAACACCGGTGAACTTTTCTGTTGGAGACAATTCAAATTCAATTTTGTTGTTTGTTTTAAATAGAGAACTTAAGAGGTTTCCTTGGAGGCTAGTGCTAAGAGATCCCTTAACTGTTCTGCGTCGAATTTGCATATCAACTTTTCCATCATAACCCTCAGCTTGTTTACGTAACTCCCCATTTATAACAAATCTCTTGCTGGTGTCCCTATCGGCATCCCAATAAGTCTCAAATGAACCGAATTTCAAAACATCTCCAAACCTACTTTCCAGTTTAGCGGTAGCTCTGTGACGATTTGGCATTTTTAATTCGACATTACCATTAATCCTATCTTTTATGTTGCTGATAGCTGCATCAATACCGTAAACGTCATTTCTGAGTACTAACTGTCCAGCCATTCTGTGGTTTAGTCCATCTCCAACTGATATGTCTGCTTTGGCACGGTATTTGTCATTACCTCTGTTGAGTTCAGCTGATCC
Organism: Nephila pilipes; assembly: GCA_019974015.1. Taxonomy (NCBI): domain Eukaryota; kingdom Metazoa; phylum Arthropoda; class Arachnida; order Araneae; family Nephilidae; genus Nephila; species Nephila pilipes. The sequence continues at coordinate 604,162 of BMAW01116731.1, forward strand.
AGTAAATTGACCTTGATGGTGAGCAACGATAGTGGCAAAAGCAACTGGACTCGATCCTGATAAGTTCACATTTCCGTCAATTTCATACTTCAAACGAGATCCTTCACATTTATCTTTGTAGTGAAGAACGACAGCAACCTGTCTTCCCCTTTGCCATTGGCATGAGGCAGTACCTCTGTATTCCTTGTTGCTAGATTGGACTAATTCAGCTTGAACTCCTGTTTCCCGACCTGGGTATCTGAGTTTGATATCACCCGCAACAGAAAGGAAATCACCAGTATTCTTCTTTAATTGTACATCAGTGCTGATTTTCTTGTTAGAGTCGTATTGAAATTCCAGACTGTTTTTTAGAGAATGATCTGTATTTTCGTGTGCTACACTGAGACCATAATCAATGTTTTTTTCTGGGTAAAGTAATTTAAGGGAACCGTCTACTTTGTTGTTAACTAAATTTCCTTCATATCTTAAAATTTCTTGCAACTTGATAGTATGTACACGGCTTCTAGCTCCATCACCAAGAGAAATGGATACTGAGTTCTCAATGTGACCAGTGGTCTTCATGGTTTCGAAAACTAATTCAGTGTTCCATTCTGGAAGTACGGAAGCTTGGATATTCAGAGATCCAGTATACTTAGTTAAAGCACTAGCTGATAAGTTTCTCATCTTTCCTACAACGCTCAGTTTATTCATTTTGCCTTCCAAAATTCTGTATTCAGCAGTGAATCTGGAGGATAGGTTGTCTCCCAACTGAGCATATCCTTTCACTGTACCATCTAATGGAAAACTGGTGAGACTGGCTTCAACTTCATAACGATTTCGCTTTCCGATTTCAAAGCTTCCTGTAAAATGTTTGATATTCATTAGGTTTTAAAAATAAATTTACTTTTACTTTTATGCAATTAGACTTAAAAAAAAAAAGGTACAACAAATTATTCAAACAATAAATTGTAGGTAATAAATTTTAGTGTATCTCATAGCTGAAAGATATTTACCATAATGATTATTTGGATGTTATTTGATATGAAAATTAAAGACATATTAATTAAGTTTCCTTCCTCAATCAAATAAAAGAAATGAAGTTTGATCCAATGGTAGATGACAAATTGTATTAGAAAATATGGTTTAGATACAATTTTCTGTTGCTACAGTGCAGTTTTTAATTTTTGCAGCATAGTAAATTTGCTAAAAATAATTGAAAAAAATTTTAATAATTATATTTAATGGAAGCAAAATTATACATAAATTCAATGAAAAAGTGGCCATGAATATTTGCCGCATTCGTATTTTTTACAATAAAAATTTCAAGGTAATTGTTATTATTATTACTAATTGACAAAATTCTCTAGATTCTAAGAGTACTTTAAATATATTTGAAAAGACTTCGGATTACACTAAGAATTTGGTATTATTTTAGAGAAAATTATAGCTTTTGATTTTTACTTGATCTCACCTTTTGCCAAAATTGGTTTCTCTGTCAGATCTTCAATTTGTAACTGGCCGGTGTATTTTTGTCCATACCTTAAATCTGCAGAGCCAGTTATGGCTACCAAACGTTTTGAAGGTATTCTAATTTCCAAAGAAGGTGTGAGAGATAGTGAATTCTTTCCATCAAGTATTCCCAATTCTGATTGAATGGAGAAGTAATCCTTGTCATCAACGTTAACACTGAAATCCAGTTTCACCTGAGAAGTACCGTCAACCAATTTGGCTGAATTGAACAAAATAAATTAGTTTAATTTTACATTTTTAACATAATAATAAAAGTATGAAGAGGAAAGAAAAGGATAGTTACGAAAAATGTTTCAAATTATTTGTTTAAAGTATACTGTAGAAAATTAAGGACTATGTCTCACCATTTACACCCAGTTTCTTCACCGGTGTCTTTATTTTTAAAGTAGCTGTCAGGTCTGCTTGATTGACGTAGAGTTCCATATTAACATCTCTATCCACTTTAGATTCTGGAGTATTTATTGCAAACATTCCATGTTCTACAAATGCTCCATTTTTCTGAAAATTATTGCAATAGATAAACATTTACTTCTTGTTAGATAATAATATTTAATTTATCATTCAATAAAAATTATATTTAAATCAATGAAATTTTTTAAAAAGTAGCTCGAGATATTTCTTTATTGAAATTATGAAGAAGCTAAGATTTCAATGATGAAAAAAAATTTTTTATATTTTTTTAGCTTCAATTTTTGCATTTGAAAATTTTTTAAATGTAATATCTGCTGGTTGAAATTTGCTTTTGTACATTTCTTTTAAAATTCCGTTCAATTAAGGGTTCTGCTTGTGTTTATCATTGTTTCATTGATGTAGAAGTACTAATCACAACTTTTGAACCCCCTAGAAATTAGACAAAAAAAGAAAACTCACCATTTCAGTCCTCCACTGAGCATCAAAATTGTAGCTCTTCAAAGTTGGGTCTGTCTTTTCAATGAAAAGATTGAAAGATGCAGGTCCGTTCAAAGGTTGGAGAGGAGCATTAGGTCTGTAAGGCGGGAGTTCAAGTTCGGAGCAGAATTTTACACCAAAGAGTTTGGATATCGTTCTTCCAGTACAACTTTGCAGATGTGTTCCATCTTTCTTGTCAGAAGTCTTTTCTCTTTCTTCATTGCCATGAACTATGTACATTTTACTCCTAGAAACAAGAACATTCATTTTTAGACACAGAATATTTAATATGCTATTACAATCAGTTATTTTAAATGTACTAAAAAGATGACTCTGTTGTTTTAAAAATGTTAGAATAAAAATAGCTAGACATAAATTTTATGAAAGTGAGCTCATTCTGAAGTCAACAAATTTTATTGCTTACATATAAAGGGATAATCATATAAACATGAGAGAAATATTGGTAATAAAGCAAGTGGGATTTTATTCTTCTTCTAAAGCATTGCTTTTATTTTCAGAAAATTAAGTTAGTAGTAAGAAATTTCGTTTCACTTTGCTGTCAATAAGCATTCCTTTTAATATTTATGAATTACGGTACATTGGAATGTAAATAAAATATTTGAAATTCTTATCAATATCTCAAACATTTCAGAGAGAAGAAGGCATTATTTTTTTTCAATTTAGATCGAACATTACAATGCAAGCAAAATGATTGTGGTAGACGTTTGGTAGAAGCTTACAAATCACAGAAACTTACTGAATATTAAATACGTCAATCCTGTCTCTGGGCATGTTGAGTTGAGCTTTGACTACTTCTCCATTTCTCACTAATACTTTTCCGTCTAGAACTGAAGATGAATGCATTGTGCTGACGATGCGCATACCAGAACGAGCAACATTGCCTGCATCCACAGTCAAAAGTCCAGCTATTTCAATAGCACCACTAAAAATAAACGCAACAAAAATTGCAATGTGTAATCTCTTATACAATTTAGTATTTATTTATATAATTTAAATTGTTTTCAAGAAGATATCGATAACGATAACATAAATAAAATCTCACCTTGGTTCGATGTGACCCTGGACATCAATGTGTTCAAAGTTTTTCACATCGAATTTGCCTCCAATTTTAAGTCCGACGCTTGCGGTTCCATTAAGTGCAATCTTGAGAGGTAGACCACTGGTCATTGGGATGGTAAATGTAGTGTCCAAGAACATAAAGCTTCTGGAATATTCTCTCTCATTTTCTTCAGCTAATTTAGTGACGATATCCAACAAATTGATATCTGGGGTACCATCATCAGCGTTCTTGAATTGCTGATACCACATTGATGTTCCGAAGACTTTGACGTCTACAGACCCGTAAGGCTCTTGTGGGTTTTGCAAGTGTTTTCCGAACTGAAATAACATTCCATTAGTATATTCTTGAAGAATAGTGACTCAATGTTTTAAAATTACCATGACTTTTCAGTTCATTTGGCAAAAGATGTCGAAATTTTACCTGGCTGTCGATGAGGTTGAGTTTATTGTTGTCAACTGATCTCTTTTCTCTTAAGATCTTGGCGATGTTTTTCTGTGGAAAATATCCTCCAGGACCGAAGAAACTCTCAACGACATATTCTAGACCTTCCAAACGTCCATCAATCTTTAAAAGATTCAATAAGAAACATTAAAAAGTTGTCAGAAAATAAGCTTGTTTTAAAAATTAATGGCCTTAAGATAATCCCCATGCAATAACTAAAAATTATAACAAATCTCACAGAAATATATCAAAATAGATTTAATATGTTAATTTCATATAAATAGCTATAAAATAAAAATAAAAGACTCATTTATGAGAAATAGCTCTGCTAGCAGGGCATTTAATCATATTGTTGCTTAAAATGTATTAGAAATATTTTGAAACAACTAGAAATGCATACTTTAACCAAAATAAACAAAAAGTTCTATAAACGCTTATATTAAATGACTTTCATTATTTTTCTTGTTTGAAGAGATGTTCAATTGTATATTTTATTATTAATATTTTTAGTTTTCTTCTCTGAACTTATTATACTCATCAAGAAAGAAGGAAAAGTTAAAACCCTCCTAAATATAGGTTTGTTAAAATGTCTAAAATAAAATTATTGCATATAGCGAATTTTTTTTTCAGAATAAATTTTTCAAAAAAAAAAAAAAAAAAAAAAAAAAAATTATACCTCAGCTGCTTAGATCTGATTTTGCCGCCTATTAAAAAGTGAAATTGGAAGCGAATAGCTACAAGATACGATTTTAGAACAGTACACGAAGTAAAGCAGTCTAACTGCTTGAAACTAAAGCTTCACAGTTTAATATAAAAATATGAGTAACTCGTGAATATGTAAAAAATTGCTCTAACATTACATTCTAGAGTGTCTTCTTATTTGTAATATTAGATATGAGGCGAGACCTTTATCTTGCTAGGTATTGTCATTTCATAATGTAAATGATAATGATATTCATATTAAATTTAAACACTCAAAAAAAATTACGGTTAAATTTTACCTGGAAAAGATTGCAACTCTTTCCGAAGATATCGACGGTGAGGTTGAACATCGCCGTTCGTGGCAAATACGAATCGGTAGTGAAAATCATGTGGCTGTCAGCGTGAATTCCAGAATCAATGGATTCCAAAAAGTAGTGGGCTTCATGGGCAGTTGAAAATTTTCTAGCATCGGGAGAGAATTTGTTCATCAGGTACAGAGTTGAAACGATATTCCTGATTGCTTGTCTTTCAGGGTGCTTGGTTTTGGACAAGGCGGTCAAGTGAGTCCATACGAAAGATCCGACTGTACAGGAAATAAAAGTTAAATTGAAAAATAACAGCCATGATCATTCATTTTGCAAGAAATTTTTAATAATATATTAACATTTACTTACTTCACATTCTACAACAAATTTGTTTAGATTAATATTAGCTTACTAACACTCTTTCAATTTCTCTTTCTGATAATTTTTCAATGAGATTAATTTTTATTGATCAATAAAAACGAAATAGAAAACCGATTCGGATTATATTATTCAATAAATAAATACCATATATTTCATGTTAAGTTCTAAATGAGATTTAAGTTCTTGTGCTAAAATAAGTTCTTTTCAGTTCATTTTATTGTTCATGAGCAGATGTTATAACTGTGTTTTAATATTTAATATAATATAATAATATTAATATAATAATATAATTTAATATCATAATATATTTACTAGTATTATTATTCTGCATGTATTTCCATAAAAATTATCCAACTTATTCACAGATTTTTTAATCACCGTTTTTTCACAACTTTTACATAAAGTTTTAACAGAAATGTAGTTTAGCTTATGTGCCTAATGTATAATATGTAAGTAAAGAAATTGAATATCTATAAAACTGCAAACTTCATTCTTAATGCGAAATGATATTTTCTTTTTCCTAGTACAGACGTCATTATTTATAATGATAAATCGACGGACATGTTTCAATAAATTAACTGAGATAATTATCAGAACAGTACAGACACTTTTATATATATATAAAAAAATTTCCTTTGTTTTGATTCGTGTACTTATCGGGCCAACGAAGTCCTTAGGGAACATATTTTATCTTTGAATATGAACTCACGAACATCGGAATAAAAGAGAAGCAATCGAAATTTGAATTTTTTTTTAAAAAAATAGTACATTTTATTTTAAAATTATCTAGATAAACACAACAGTTCAGAATAGTTCAATTTAATCATTGTAATAGACAAGTTTTAATTATGGCAAATTACTTTCATTTATATTTAAAATAATGAATGAAAGCAATTTCTTTTTTCCATCTAGAATAATGGAATTTATTCTGGCTATTGAGTAAGTTTCATTTGCTGTTTATTCAAATGATTAAGAAAATAAATTAATATTTTCATTTATATCTTAAAGGAAATATGATTGAATTAGAAACTCACCATGATTGATCTTTTCCTTCATCATAACATCTTTCACTTGTTCAATAACAGATACACTTGGACACCTCATTACGGCCAAGTAGGCAGCAATCCTGATCTCGGTATCTTCATTATAGTTGCTGTAGGTCTTCATAAGTTCTTCTCTCTGCAACATAAAAGTACACATGTAAAAAAAAGTTATAATATTACAATTATTACCATTTGCATTCTCTTTTCAGTTTGTTTGATGCGATGTATTCAGCATACGTTTTTGTTTCCGCCATTGTGTGCAGAACTTTTTTACATATTTCGATAAAGAAAATAATCTTATTACATGTTAAATAATCTGCATTGCTTGCTGTATTAATAAAAACCAATTCTATTCAAAAAAAAATTGTAAGAAAAATTAAGATTTTCACTTGATATAAAAAAAAAACCGAATATGACTACTATTTTAGATGTATAATAGAGTTCCTTTTTTAAAAAAATTTAATACATTGTTTTGTATTCTACCGTTTTTTTAAAAAGAAGATAAATTTTTCATTTTCATGCAATTTTAATACTTTTCTTACGAATAAATTGTTAAGAATTTCATTGTAAGTATAACTTTATTAAATTAACATTTATTGAGAATTTCAATATCTTTCTAGGAAAGCTTTAAACAGACAAAGGAGCATCTGTTTATACTATTATAATCATATTTTGTTTGTTGTGTAACAAAAAAAGAATTTTAATTTTATGAATGTTAACATAAGGTAAACATTCATAATTTTATGAATGTAAACATAATATCTATCAAAAGTAGTTTTAATTTAAGTTAAGTTTTTTTAATAGGAAAATTATGAGTAGGTACATGCAGTATTATAAACAATAATTCATACTGGGCTCGATGTTCTTTAAATCATAATTATATTTTACACTTACACTGATATCACAGCTGACTCTTCTATAAGCTTCAATGGCCGCCAGTCGAACTTCAGTTCTCCTTTGCGGGAATTTGTAGATAGTTTCAATCATCTCTGAGTGTTTAAACATGTATCCAATATTTCCAATGGCTTTTAATGAGATAATCTCCTGAAATGAATAGTATAATTTAGAACAATGTCCTTTATATATGTGAGAAATAAATGTATTCAATCCGAAGAAAGAAATATTTATATGTCAAAGAAATATATATATTTAAATTAAATAAACTCTAAATTGAAACTCTATACATATTAACAAGAAAAATTGTATTATGTTCCAGAAATGATAGCTCAAAAGTTTTTCAATTTAGGATGCCTTCTGACAATATTTTTTGTCCATGTTGCCATCCCGCAGTTAAAATGTTTTAAGTTGATTTATTGTGATTTCATTTTTCTGCAACAGAAGTATTATTACTGATTTTTCTACTCAATCATATGATCTTCAAATTTGAATTGTTTCTCGCAGCCTTAAAGTATATTGAATAATGGCTTCTCTTATTTGGTAGGTGAGTAGCTGGATTATTGGGGTATTATGAGCATAAATGGGGTATTTATTTGTAATAAATGCAAAAGCTCTATTTCAGATTTTTAAAAACATACAGATATATATCCATTTAAATCTCTGCATCATTTACATTATAATATATATCAACTTCCTCAACAGAGTTTGTTATATCTTCATGGTAATGGTCTTAAAATGATCAAATTCTGCTTTTGGGATCTTTATCACAATAATAGCACTGAAATTTCAAATATCATTTTTTAAAAATATATACTCTCAATTTTACGATTAGACTTTTGAAAAGCAAACAAATGATACAAAAACCAAGGCAAATTATTAAGCTAATTCCTTACATTCTTGTACATTCCAACATTTTGTGCCAATTTTCCCACAGCAGCTTCGACTTCTCGGACGTTTGAGCAATCCTTGTTTTGGCAATAATTGCGGATGAGTGCGGAAATTCCCAAAATGGCCTGATCGTATCGACCGTCAAGAAGGGGCTGGAAAATAAAGTATTCATGTAAAATCAAAACGAATGTAAGTTGAATAATTCATATAACTATTAAGAAGTACTGTGTTTTATTGTTTATATGTATTAATTATGCACATCTCAAAGTATTCATATTCTTAAAAAATTATTATTATCAATATTTTGAACTTAGAATCCGAAACGATTGCTCTCCCTCTCTTGAATTTTAAAGTAATTCAGATTTTATTCAGAATTACATTCAAAGTAAATTCAAAATAAAATCTTATCATATAGTAAATTAATGGAGTTAACACATATGCTTTTGTTTTATCGCATTTTAATACAGACAGATAAATAACAATTAGCTTTTTCGCGTTCAGTTTAGAGTGAATAAATTGTTCTAAAACTTTGGAATAATTCCGATTCTATTAAATATTTGATTATGATTATTCATTGCATATACGGCATGTTAACATGGAAAGTTCATTATTTAAGTATGTATAATAAATGAAGATATATTTTCAAAATAAAAAAAATTGTACCGTGAATGTAGAGATGATTTCAGGAGTAGTGTCTGTGATAAATGCTAGAGAGGTCAACCAGAAACTGATTTCAGAGTCAGAGATGCTCTTCGAGGAAATCATTTCATACATGAAACGAGCTGAGTCGGATGTACTGACCAATGGAATAGCATCCATGAAAAATTTTCTGAAAAGAACGTTCTCATTTATTATAAATAAATAATAAACTTATTAGAAAAATATGTAAAAAATGTTTTAGTTGCATTATTATTACCTTATTTAAATGTGTATAAGGAGAACCCATTTTTAATCAAAGATTGAGTCTTCAAAATAGGAGTGTCTTACATATGAAAAAACTATACATATATTAACAAATTACTCTGTTCCTCGAAACTTAAATCTTCATAATTTGCAACATGGCAAGCCTCAAGTTTACACCCAACTATCATGAATTACATGAGAGTGATGAGGAATTTAAAAGTTTCTGTGATAAACACAAAATACTTTTTTTAAGTGTATCTTAAAACATCTTTGAGCAAGACTATGAAAAATTTTAAACATAAAAAAGTAGGGGCTATGTTATATAAGAGGATTTTTTGAACACTTTAAACTACGATAATATGAGTTGGAAATGTAATACTTATAAAAAAATTTGTTCTTATAATTAACTTCATTATAAACTCCATCGAACAATGATATGTATAGTATAAACTATTAGTACAGTTCATTATATTTTCTTCATAGTAAGGACTATGAAATTTATTTTGAGTATGAGTAATCATCTGTTATTAAATGTATGATAATACAACTATAATTTACTTTTTCAATTATTCTTATGTTCTTAGGAAAATGTAAAAGATATTTTTTTAAAACGTTCATTACATTATCATCATTAAAATTCAAGCGTGTAGACGAATTAGAAGTTATTGTTAAAAATAATAGTTAGTGCTGTATTTACAAAAATGTAAAAAACAGTTAGAACTTAGAAGTGTAAAAAAATTTAATATCATATATCATTAGCATAAATTTTAAAAATATTCTTTAATAGCATTTCTTAAAAAATCTTAAAATTGAACCTAATATTTACGAAAACAAACGACTTTTAATATTAGAAATTTAAATAGCTTAGCTTTTCAAACGCTATTTAGATATAACGATACATAAACGTATCTAGAATATAACATCCGAATATGTCTCGGAACTTACAAGTAAACTATAAACATTTTCAATTGCAGTACAATCTTTTAATTTCGAAATTACTTATTCTAAATATTTGTTCCATTAACTATTACTTTGCCATAGTTATTTACCTGGCCTTGGTATTTCCTGGACAAATACTTTCTGATTTTTGGTACAGGGTCCTCAAGGATTGTGAAGATAATTTCTTTAATTTGTAAACGAAAGCAGAGAATTTCCTAGGTACTGAAATCGAAATATCAATTTTGGCAGCATCACAAAGTTCCTTCAGAGACTTTTCGGTTTCTTCTTCTATCTTAGCTGAGCTAGCTTCTTCCAAGAAGTGTTTGTAAAGTAAAGTCTCAGATGATGATTGATAGACTGAGAAAGAAAGTGAGGAAATATATTAAAAAGAACAATTAAAAGTTTTTTTTAAATCATTAAAGGAACAGATAAGTAAAAAAAATTTCTATTCTCATAATTCAATGATTAATTAAGCTTCAATTTTTCAACCATTGATTACTTTATTAAATGACTAAAAATTATTTAAAAACTAATAATTTTTAAATACTAGGTTATTTTAATAGAATTTTTTTGATTTTTAAGTGATACACTTTTAATTTATAATTTGCGAATGAACTTATTTCTCAGAATTATGGTTAACATCCAAAATAATCTTTCAAAAAAGTTTATTTTGGACGCGCAAATCGTTGGTGAAGAATACAAGTAAATAAATAACTTTTGGCTCGCATAATTTGAAATGTAAGACATATGAAGAATTATTTCATCAAGTAAATTATGTACTTTTAAATTTAAAATTTCATAAAGAATAGAATGAAAAGGATTTCTTGTCATATCTTTAAAATCTTGGTACTCTTCATTTATGTAGAAAAATAGAATTATGTATTAGTAATTAGTATCAGTGTTCGTTAAAAACTTCACTATACCTTTTCCAGCAAATCTTCTTTCACTGGTAGCAGCGAAAATAAGTTTCTGAGATACTGTAGTGATTACACCATTACCGCGGTTGGAGAAAGGCCTGAAAACAAGTTTTTCGTTGCAAGTGGATGTCTGGAGGAAGCTGTCACTGATGACTTGTTCACATTCTTGGTTTCCTTTCACTACTGGCATAGATTGGATTTGCTGCATAAGAGGTAAATTATATTAAATACATAAATTTTAATATTATTTTCTGCTAATACATATCAATGGAAATATCTGGCTGTCTGTTAAATTAATCAAAATATTTAATTGTTCTTAGACAGATATGCATTCATTTTAAAATACATCAACATGAAAAATATTTGGATGAGTCAATTAAAAAATCATATATGAATAAGAAATTATTTTTTGTAATTTTTTTTAGTTATAAGAAATAACATAAGTAAATATTTTTTTTTATCTATGTTAGATTTCACGTGGATTTAATAGTTACTAATTAAGAAAATGAAGCATTTATGTAAAATAAAATAAATTTGCTTAGAAGTAACGACAAACTGTTAGTATTTTTTTGAATGGGTTTATTTAAAATCATAATTGTACATCTTCAAAAATGAATTCATTACACTTTTACTAAAAGGATTTTCGAATGCAACAAATTCTAATATTTAAGAAAATATAAATGCAGAATTTAGAATTTGGAATTAAGTCCATGTGCTTAATTAATTTAATAGTTATAACTTAATCGGATTCATTTTTTGAATAAGTATTAATGCATACAAAATTATAAAATATTTTAATGTATAGTAAAATTAAGTTTGTGAAAATGTAATGTATTATCTGTGCATGTTTTTGTAATTTATATAAATACTATGATTGCATTATAGTTATAAAAAGTTTAACGAACTTCATTTTATGACTTCAATTATAATATATTTTTAGAATTTATTAAGAAAATATAATGAACGATAAATAAGAAGTTATCCAATATGTCTCGGTGGATAAATTATACATTAACACTAAAATGAAATTAAGGAAATAAAAAGTGAGAGAAAAAAATGTTAGCTTCAAATAAATATAAAATGATGGAATAAAATATTTTATATGTAAGTGAAGAAATGTAACAATAATTAGTTCAAAATATGAGTAATATCCAACAATAAATAAACTTACGAATTCATGCGAGAAAGGTGTTCCTTGTAAGAAAGATTCAACGTGTTCTCTTTCAGAACAGAAACTTAGATCTTTCAATTTTCTGATGGTGTGTGCGCCTTGCCAGTTTCTTCCAAGAGAGTGGTACTCAGCAGTACATTTTCCAAGAATATCAGTCTAAGAATTTTAAATAATAATAATAAATATTTGATCGAATGTATTCAATATTCAGAATTTCAGAATATTGATGTATGGAAATGATATTTTGAAATGGCATATAAGCAAAATTCACAAGGATAGATATCATTAAATTGTGAAACTTTCACCAAATCTTACCTCAAGAGTTCGTGTTGTCCATTCTGGCTTGACGTTGTACGTCTGGAAAGCAGATAGAACACCTTTGTGGATGTTAGTAACCCAATCAGGTACATTTTCTCCAGGGCACACATGCTCAACCTGTCCATTTTGGAATGAGAACCTTAAGATGTGTTTTTCAATTGTCCTGGCGAATTCTCGAGCTCCTCGTAAGGACACTAAGTAATCTGGACTCTCAGGGTCGGATAACTTAAGCGTCACTCCTCGAAGCTAAAGAGAAAGAAGATATGGTTGCAATTTATGCTCAAATACAATTTACTTTCGCATACTGAGAGATTACGATATAATAATACAAAGTCAACCTTAAAGTTAACGATAAATAAAAAATAGAAAACGAAGAATTTAAATGCTACATATAAAACACACACAGTCGATATTTCAAATGCAATTGAAAATTAGTGTACCTATAGCCTCTTAAGGTTTCCTTAGAAAGTGGAGTCTTTATCTGGTGTCCGCACAATATTGCGATGGAAGATGACACTAAAACGTTGTCTTTGTAAACCATGTGGCATGGTTTCCTAACGAGCGTTAAATATGAGCGAAAATCTAAATCAACGGGTGATCTATGGTTTCCGAGAAAAGACTTAAGACTTCATCCACATCAATATTGCGGCAGCCAAATAACAGCTCCACATTTCTAGGAAACCATAGCTTTAGTATTGCTCAAGATAATCAGAATGTGTAATACTGTAATAAGGTTTCAAAAGCGAGCCGAAAGTTATTCTTGAAGAAAATATTATAATACCAGTATTACATATACAGAAATGTTAAAAATTATCAAATAAAAACTTGGAACTAAGTTAATTTTTCACAGGTAATTTTAGTTTAAATATTCCTTCTATTAAGAATGGATAAAATACATAGTGGTCTTCAAATATAATTTACTCATTACTTCTTACGATGATTGATAGATACAAATACTTAGAGTAAAAAGGTAATAATTAAATTTTAAAAGTCGCTTTTTTTAACTTTACGGTATGTCATAATGAGATTTATTCTGAATATACTTATGCTTATTGAAATTAAAAATATGCAGGTGAAATTATAGACATGTTTCTCTTTTGAGGAAGTCAGTCGTAAGAGGGACGTTAAAGTACTTTTTTTTTTTATCTATTTACAATAAGAGATACTATTTGTCTAATTTAGGGCTTCGATTCAAATTATTTTAAACTATGTAGTTAAATTTTAATAATATAAAGTTTTTTCAGTATATATTTTATTTAAAACATTCATGTATGAATTAGTTCAGAAAACCGCATTAAAAATATCGAATAATTATTTCTTTCAAATTTTGACTGAGTGTTTTGGTACAACATTCAATTTGGATGCGCTTTTATATAGTTTTACGCACGATATCGCACGTTGATTTAATACGAGAATAGTTCTAAAACCTGTGACTAGAAAAATATGAAGAGCTACGAATGTTTAAAAAATAAAAATAAAAAAAAATGGTTGAGATTCTCAATAAATTCTTAACTGGTTTTTAAACGAATTGCCAGAATTTTAATTAAGGTCTGGCTCCTAAAAAGAATTCTATTGTTCAAGAGTTTAAGTTTATAAATCTAAAACAGTTCACAAGATGTATAATAAATATACGAAATTACTCAAGAGCGAAAAAAAAAAAATAAGATAAACTTCATTTTTGCTTTGAATGTATAAAATAAATGGTTAAGCATTATTACAAAAATGTTGAAACAAATTACTATGCGTTATATCTTATCATGGTAATTCTGGTTATCTAAATGCAGGGAACTTATAATTTCTAATGCTTGGACTAAATGCATGCTATTGTAGTGAAAAGTAACAGCGCATTTATTCTGAAGGAAAATATAACTCTACTAAATTTTAAAAATTCCTTTTAACTTATACGTCTCCACAGTATTAATATTGTTTGTCAAGCTATTATATCCTCTCTTAGGGATGCTTCAAATGTTGTGTAATTTGTATGAATCTATATTCGCACAAATAAGACGTTAATTTTTTAAAAAAAAAAATTACTTCCTATATTGTATGGTTATTTTAAAATGTAGAAAAATCGTTAAGTAGAATATCTTTCAGGATTATAAATGAATTAGGCTTGCTTCAAGCACTTTCATTATATATTCAGTAGTATTGCTCTATAATTGTTGGTTCATGAAACGAACATTGACTCAAGTAGGATATATCACTCGTCAACTCCAGAGCGAAAGAAGCTAACATTTTTGGAACAAAATCTGATATATCTATCATCATACACTTGTTGTTCACGGTGTTTATTTGCAGCCTTCGGGTTGCTTTTTTTTCCCACGGTTCACTAGTGTAAGGCCACTTAGTCCTTTCCTTAGGTTCCAAAGATCAGGGTAATAGTCCTCAAGCATTGCGCAACGAGTGGCACGTGTTTTCTTTGTTTTTTACTCGACCGTAAACAGATATTGATTACTGATTGATGGATCAGATCTTTTTTTTTTCTCCCTAGAAGAATTTCACCGTATCGAATCTCGAATCGGTTTTGCAACTGGACATTAATTATCGCAAGATTAAGGTGTAACGTACTTGGTCGTACATCATCGCTACGAACGACGATAAGATAGAACTGTTTAAGAAGAGGGGAAAGACCTAATTTGAGGATACTTCTATGAATAAAGGAGGAAAGGTTATCAACCGAATTCCAGATTAAGAGATTTAGTTATAAACAGTAATTTAAGATGGAAATAATCTTCGCCGCCGCTTTTAAAACATTTTCAAAAAGATTTATAAACTAACCAAAAAAAGTATTGATTTACTCACCGTATAAAAATTATTTTATATTATTTAATTCTGTCAATCAGATTTTTTACTCTTAATATATTTACTGACAGATTTAGTTTTCAATATTTTAACTTTAAAATATCCCACATCAAGTATAACCTCTTGATATAACTGGAGTTTCCCAATTTTTATTATGAATCAGAATAAAAAAAAATATAGTTACATTTATTTTTATGTAATTTTATGAAACAATCTTTTTCCTAGAGTTCTATTTGGAGGCGGGATCAAACTGTATCTAAGGGGTTAACTTTAATCATTTGAAGAATACGAGTTTTCTCTAAAGTTCGAATTCCAATGTTTATATTTGTTACAAATGAAAAAGACTTTAAAAGCAAATGTTTATTTTTTTTTCTCTCAATACAGATATTCTTTCAATTTATCAAGCTGAAACCACATTTTCAAGTACTACAAAAGTATGAGATAAAAAATATGTTTTCCTTCGAATTGCTTCTAGCATTATTTGTATCTATAAGGTTTATTTTCAATCCAAACGACTTTGTAGATAATACTACAGGATAACTTAGCATCTCGAATGTAAAATCTTATTGTTAGAAAATGCTGGATTGTAAACAAACTTTGCCCAATTGCAATAACTTACATTAAGATTCCTTATTTTAGTTAATGTAATAATGGAAATTTCTAAAAGATTTTAGACACTTATCTCTCTTTTCCTACTAGACAAAACAAATAGTTTTTATTGCATGCCATAGATAACTTTCTATAATAAGGGAAAAATTTTTCCTTAAAAGAAATATTTGGCAATTCTGTGTCAAAACACTTCCTTGAAAAAAAAAAGCAATGTTAAAAAAAAAAAAAAAAAAAAAAAAAAAAAAAAAGAAGTTCGCCTGTATTTAGTTACTAAATACAGGCAAACGCTTATTTTAAAACGTTTCCAACAGATTGATTCATTTCAATGTCATTGTATTCTGAAAAGTTTAAATGCAATGTGACTCTATAAGAAATATAATTTAGATAATTTTGAATTCCTTAGTTTTATTATTTAATTTGTTGGTTTTAGTGATCTTTATCTAAATATCTCATTTACACATAAAAACGTTAATTATAACTTTATCAAATTGAAATATTAAGATAGGCGGGTTTTTATGTCTCTGATATAATTTATTCTCCTGACAGCTAAAGCGGGATATTGATTGTATGGGTTGTTTGGAGGCACAATATAGTTGCAAACAATTTGTAAATAGTAATTTATCTACATAATTGGCACATTGAAATAACAGTAAATACAATAGAAAGACACTGCTCTCCCACTCTTCTTGAATCCTTGGACTGATATTCACTACATATTCTTATCATAGTGTTTTATAAAAATGTAAAAACATTGAATTTACATTAATTAGTTTATTTAACAGATTGCTAATATTATGTTTCAAAAAAGTCAGTATAATTCAAGGTGACCAAGAGTTAAAATTTTAGTTTCTGGGGAATAATCAATAGAGGTTCTCATTTTACACCTTAAATTTTATTTTAATTGTCATTTTGTTTAAGTATAAAGAAAACATATTTATTATATGAAGTTATAAAATGTCCATAAATTTTAAAATGATTTATATTGATAAAGTGTTAGGTTTCCTAGATCATCACAGTGTGTAAACTATAGTATTACAAAGAGTGTTTTCAATTTCTAATGCAAAAATATTTATATTACTTGAAAATTATCAACAACATGTTTCAACTAATTTAAGTTTCTCTTTGGTGAAAATTTCAGTCTGTATTATTAAATTATCAAATCATTCCATTCATAGTCATCAAGTGTACTTTATTTTGTCCATTCACTTAAAATTATTGTTTAGCTATTGGTATGGGTATCGGTTCAACTTATCTTAGTTTATCTCTAGTCGCAATATAAAACTTTTTTTTTTATATTCCAGCAATATTTACAACAATTGCAAAGGACTTTGAAATAAGCATAGCGATATAATTATATGAAGAAACCAAACTGAATTTTTTTAAAAAATTTAAATTACCCTTAGAGCGAGATCGCATTTGGACAGGACTTCAATGTCGACTTGTGCGGTCATCTGGAGCTGTGACTTGTCCGAAGCTCCTTGGACGGTGGTTATTGTGGTGGTTTCATAGTCGTATGTGTATGTGCTGCCTGGAGACAGCAATAAGTCGCTTTCGTCTAGAAAGATAAAAGTCAAGAAACATTTTTAATAATTCAAACTTCAATTAGCAAATCCGCAGTTGAATTTTATTTAAAAATGTAATTAGATCATAATGACAAAATATGCAATGCATGTATTTGATTACCATTTAATTTCTTTTTATATTAGCACTTATTTTAATTATAAATATGAGAGTAGTTATATAAATCAATGTAATGATACTTATTTTGTTTTTAGATTTGGTATCTACACATACATATTTTATTCTTAAATAACAGATCAACCTATTTTAATGAACTTAATAACAAAATTACATATATATTAATAACGAGCTATTTACACAAAGGAAAGAATTACTTTTGTAGATATCTAAATAATAAAAAAATTAAATATAAGGAATTTGAAAGAATAAATAAAACCTCATATCAAAATAATTGAAAGTTCAATTGAATTTTATTATCTTGAAAGTTTGGACTTTAAATATATTCAACTTACCCGTGCAGTACCTTGCACACCGTTCATTATTTGGAACGGGACCTGAAAAGATTGAAAAGTTATTAGATGAAGTTTTGTATAATTTTAAGCTATGATTATGTATTATTTAAACGGTTTTCTTTTGTGACGTTGGGCTGTTCGTGGTTTTTTCTTCGGTAACCTCGGGAAATTTTTATAATTTGAATTGCTTATTATAGCCCCTTGCCAACCAAATGAAACGTGATTAAGTAAATTAGATGAAGATAAAAAAAAAGTGTAATGAATTGAATTAGGGATAATCGTAAAAGAATTGAAAAGAAAGAGAAAGGAAACAGATGATAACGGCAGACTGATAGATGTTTGTAAATTGGAATGAATTATTGTAATTAATAGTTTGTACTAAAATTGGTTAGAAATTACTACTGTTTAGAACAATAAGTGTCGAATCTGTTATAATAGTGAAGGGTTTCAATCGGGGCGAATGAATTGGTTAAGGCTTTATTGTTTAATTATAAGCCAGGATTATAAAGTTAGTTAAGAGGATTCGAGAGAAAGCGACCTTACATATTCTGAAAAGATAAATAATAAAATGTGTTGTCTTTTTTCTGAAGTCTCTTCGTTTAGATTTATGAACTTATTGACTATTTAATTGGACTTAAGGATGTCTGCGGTATTTAATACTGAAAGGTAGACGTTACACTTTTAAATAATATTATTTTAAATTAAGGCAATGTGCTTAAGGTTTTATCAAAAACAAAAATTAAAACTGAACCCAAGTATTTAGATACGGAAATATGTCCCTTTTGAATTCAAATCCTTAATTCTCTTGTATAAATCTGAAGCCTATAAGTAACTTTAATTGCCAAACACATAATTTTTCTCTCGTAAATTACATGAACTTTAACGAAAGTTTTATTTTTTCCTGATTTGAAAAGTCGTAAGTACTTTCTGCAGAACCTATTAACAATCTATAACACCCTCCCATTTCTTTACTGATAGATTTATTACATAAACACCCAAAATAGCAATTAACTCTTTCTAGAAATTGATTATACGAGTATTGTAATCTTTTTTTGCAGAATCTTTTCAAGTTCTTTAAGCACTTAAACTATCAAAATGAAGGATCTTTCCTGGTTTCAAAATTCTTGTAACAAATAGCTTACTCGCATACCTCAGAGACATATCTCTGAGAATTTTGTGTATTTTTGGTTACATGCAGTATTCACAAATACAACCACTTAGCAAAATGTTTAAAAGTTTCATAAATGTGAGGTTTTCGAGAAGCAAAAAAAAAAAAAAAAAAAATAATTTTAATAATTTTTTTTAATTTGCCATTTCTATAAAAAAAGCTTAAGTAATTTTTTTTTTTTTTTTTTTGGGGGGGGGAAACAAAATACAATCCAAATTTAAATAAAATTTTAAAAAAATTTCTGATTATTTCAATAAGTTTGGAACATTGAAAATATTTGTGGAGAATTCTTTGAAGTTGCATTTTTATGAACAGTTACTTAACTAGGAATTTCATAGATGGTTATTTCACGATGAATCTTTATCGATGGTTCCTTTACATAGAATATTTATAGATTTTTGTGGTGAATATTTATTGATTTTTCTTGGTGAATCTTTATCAAAGTTTTGTGGTAAATTTATTTTTTAAGGTGAATCTTAATTAAATTTTTCTGGTGAAAACTGATCTTTTATAGTGAATCTTTCTCAAATTTTTACTTTGAAAATGGATTTTTTAAGGCGAATCTTTATCGAAGATTATTCTTATTGTTTAGCATAATTCGTGCATTCTACTTATGATCCTTATAATAACAAGTAGTACCCGTATTTAAGATAGAGAAATTTGGTCTCTAAAACAGTCTGAAAATCACATTCAGCTCCAGGTAAATTCGAATTTGATTGCATTTTCCATGGATTTTGTTTCAGTAAAGCACAAAGCAACTTTCACATTAGAATTAGTTTTTTCTAGAAATATTTATTGTAGTTTGAAAATGAATATCAGAAACACATTCTTTTGTTCCGCGTATATTTTTAATAAAATTGAAATTTGAATAGTTTCAAGAACGTATTATTAAAAATGAATTATTGATAATTATAGTCTTGCATTTTCTAAAAGGGGTTATTTGTTTCGTTGTGATCGTGAAAAAAATTCGAAAAAAATTATAACAAACAATGATTTTATATCTAACTTGGGATCAAAAGTATTTATAAAAGCTTTATTGCAATGAAAGGTACTTATGTTGCTTTGTCTGCCTGTATTTGTCTGTTTAAAAAATGGAAACAGTTGGTTATTTATAGATACAATTCATTTTCATTTCAATATTACAGATTTCCTTTCTTGTTATTAGACATTTTTGTTTTTAATATTCCAAATCATTGAAAGGCATCAAATACATTTTCAGGTGAATTCATAATAAATACAATGGAGAAACTCTAACATATCAGCATGTAAAACATGAAACATGAAACAAAAAGTTTAAGAAACAAGTAAAAAACGTTATTAGATTTATTTCATTAACAAACTAATACTTTGATATTTGTGTCTTTTACATGATATTAAATATTTGAAAATATTCTTGAAATAGAAATCAATTCAACATACTAGCCTTAAAGAGTTCAGTTTTACTGATTGATTATTAGATAAATAGTTTAGATAACTTGAACTTTTTAAATTCTTTAGTTTCAATTAAATATAGGTATGTTTTTGAAGTAATATCTTAAAAGTGTGTTTTAAGGTAAAAACTATGCCAAAATTTTGTTTCCAAAAAAAACTTACAAAAGCATTAAAATGCATTTAAAAATATTAGATTCTCGAAGTTACATTGCTTGTTAGTAAGTTCATATTAAATGGCGGATTTTGATCCGATGTTTAATTACAATATAACAAATTTAAATAGTGAAGGAATATAAGTATTGAAATTGAGGCATTTTAATAGCTAAGCGTTTTTATTTTACTTATTAAAAGTATTTGCTTAACTAATTGGCTATATTTTTAACTATCAGGCTATACATTTCATTTTAAATTGAATTTAGAACTATTTTTATATCTGTTCAGCCATCACGACAGGTGGCGCTATTAGCGCATCACTGAAATATATATGCGAGTAACGAGAACGCGAGTTGTGAGATAGGAAAAAGATGTCTAGTAAAAATAACATCTGAGGTAACGTCATCTTCAAAATTGAAACTAAGAGTGAAATAAAACTTTGTATTATATCAATTTAAACTAAGTTGTTTTAATTTGCGTGACCGATAAATTTTTCTATCAGAGAATTTTGGTTTCGTAAATAAACACGGAACAATATATATAAAAATGACTGGTCTACCATTGAAGAATATCTGTAACTTAATAAAAATCAATGTCAGAAGTTAAAAAAATAATAAAATTAAACTGAGTCACCAAATTTTGAATATTATGCTAAAAACTATTTAAAAACACTTTTTATTTACACGTTTGAGTAGTAACCATTTCTCATTTTCTTGCCAATATTTAACATGAAATGTACAGAAAATCAAATAACATTCATATAAACTATTAGAAGTAAAATATTTATTTTTTGTGTTAAAGAAATAGAATCAAGAATAAATTTTAGTCAATAGTACTTTTTATCATTCATTCCCTTATTGTGAAAATATTACACTAAAAAACTTTAAATCATTTAAATTTAATGCAAATTTTTTTAAATAAATAATATCATTCCCTAAATAATGTTATTTAAAGCTTTCCCCCCCTTAAGATATGAAAAACCGTTTCTAGGTTTATATTAATATGTTAGTTGATCTATAGGCGGACATAAGTCATTATTATTATTTGAATGAAAGTAGTAATGATAGTCGAATTTCTCCCACAAAATATTATATTATTTTAAGAGATTTTTGAAAATTTTTTCTATTTTAGTAATATTGAACACAAATAGGGAAAAAAAGTTTACAAATAGCATGAAGTTAAATATACAATGGAAATATAAAGCTATAACATTCGTGGAACTTTCCTGTCAAAGGATACAATAATATAACAATCCGAATTTAATATTAAATGAGTATCGTTCTCTTGAAATTTTGTATCAGAATTCACAGTTTTTACATATAACATCATCGTTCAAAGCATGAAATAGAAGATAAAAGACCTTTCTAAATATAAAAATATCAATACATAATTTATTTACGAACGAAAAAGATCGAGTCACTAACTAAAAATTTTAAATAATGCATACAAAATTTTAATTTCAAGAAAATTTACTTGTTGTTGTATTAAGTGAAAATTTACCTCTTACACATATTTGTGGTATTATTTAAATTAAAATGTATTGAATCAAAATAGGGGCACATAATAATATTCATAAAAAAACAGATCGTTTAAGGATTAAAAATTATGATATCATTTAATACCTCTCAATATTTTATTGTCAGTATATATATTTTATTCAAATTAAAATGTAAAGTTTATATATTAATTCTAATTATTAAGGCAATTAAAATAAGTCACCTACAAAATTTGTAGACAAAATACGTATCTGTAAATTTAAAACCATTATTTAAAAAGATGAAAAGTTAGAATTTTTCAAACTATCATGAACATTAAATTCTACTGCTAATTTACAGAACAATTATAATTTCACATATTTTTAATTATTGAAATTTTATAAAA
Organism: Nephila pilipes; assembly: GCA_019974015.1. Classification (NCBI taxonomy): domain Eukaryota; kingdom Metazoa; phylum Arthropoda; class Arachnida; order Araneae; family Nephilidae; genus Nephila; species Nephila pilipes. The sequence goes on from BMAW01116731.1 coordinate 626,622, forward strand.
AAAAAAGCTGAAGTTAAAATATGCATTTTGTCTTAAATTCATCACCTTATGTTTAAAAGAGGCTAAAAGTGTCGCAAGTTTTTCTTTAAATGAGAAATGTGAATACACTGAATATCCAAGTATTTATGAAATGTTAAACTATATTAAGCAATAGTTCAATCTGAAAGTAACATCTCTATTTAAACAATTTTCTTCGAATAAAATTATAAAATTTATCATAAAAACGTTATTTTTATTGGAGAAATTTGAAACATAGAGAATAATAACATTTCATCCGATGCTCTATGTTTGAAACCAATATATATGAACTGTATTACAACATAACTTTTAATTTTGTTGTCTGATATAAATACTGGAAAAATAAAATTTTAAAGTTTTTTTTCTTTTTTTCTTTTTTTCGAAACATTTCTATTTTCCAAACACAAAACTTTTAAAAATCCAAAAGAGCCAAAGCTATTTCTTTCAAAAGAAATCAAAATAATTCAACACTAACCTGCAACTGTACTGGCGACAAAGGCACTTAATAGTAATAACTTCCGAAAAGACGCCATCTCAAATAATGACTTCACTGAAATAGCATACCTCTTCACAACCTAGCTGCTGTAAGGAGATGCTTGCTCACAGCTAACTAAGAATGCTTGTGAAGAAATGGGAGTCAGTATGTGGTTTTATGGGTGGTTTTGGTGAGTCCAAAAGTCCATTTACTTAATCCAAGGTGATTTCGCAGAGGCTTGACCTCTGTAGTTGAAGGTCTCATCAACTTTGATAAGATTAGGACTCTCCCCAATATTTCATGTGTTCGATAAGTTTCTCAATAACCTCTATTCTGCGCACACCAATATTAGAGCTATGAGGTTTTAGAGGACATTTTACAAAACAACCCATGATTATCAAAAGAGAGCCAGGATATTTTGGATCAATGTATTTGTAGAAAAATGTCAAACTAGTTGACTGTTAACAATTAGCACATTATCTTTGAATAATTTCAAAGAGTGGTGGAGAAGAATCTAAATAAAATTGAAAATTATATTCCTATGCACACATACACTAATCAATAATTTTGGATTGGAACCAATAATTTCAGACGTTTTTATTACTACATAAACAGTTAAGCAAATTTCGATTTCATATCTTCATCATGAAATGAAATTTTCGAATTTTATTTTAAAAAATACTTAGAAGAAAAAAAACAGACAATTCTTAATTTTAAATATCTTTGAAAATGTATTTAAATTAAAGAATTTTTTAAAGAAAGTTGATTGAACAAATCTTCTATGTTTTATAATCAAATTAAAATGTACATGTAAGAAAAAAGGCATAACTTTATGTTTAATATTTTTAAGTATTCCAGTAATTTTCATTTCCAAAAATTTCGCAATAAATGACTTCGACGTACAACGTTTTAAGATATTATAGTCTAGACCTACGTGATCAAAGGGAATATACTTCATTAATGACAGTAAATATTATGATAATGACAATGAATAAATAAAATAATGATAAATTAAATGTGCGAGGAAATAAAATTGTTTTTTTTTATTTCAATTACAAAGTTTATATGATTTATTCCCGTTTAAAATTATTTGTGAATTTCCATGCTATACCATTTAAATATTTCATGAGATTTATTTATTTTAAAAGCAAAGACATAATTGTATTTGAATTCGGGCTTTTCCAATACATGATAAAGAAGGCTATGAATGCTACTGAACACAAAAGAGAAAGTCTAAGAGAATAATTCCTAATTTTAATCGTCACTTGATCGAGATTCAAAATTACGAGGCCCATCGCCAATAGCCCTCGTGTTGCTTCTAGTGTGACATTAACAATACCAAATCAAGCTAAATATAATTTTAAATTTTATACTATGCCGGATAAGACTATACTACGAATACTATAAAACAGCTCAAATAGAAATTTTTATTGGTTTGGATAACAATTATAATATCACTAAAGAAATAGCTTCTTTAGTATCATTAAAATACACAATTAAATTAGAAATTTTATACGAAGCAGTGAAAAGAACATTAAAGTGGTTTTATTTGTCCATTGTGAACATATCTATTTTTATGCTACTGATGATACTGTTATGACAGGTAAAAGCCATGAATTTGTAAATTTAATACATGATGCCCTTTCTACTCAAAATTTACATATTATCAAGTATCATTCAAAGTACATCAAATATATTTATGCGAAAAGTCTTTAAATAGGGATAATGTGTTGATTGTTATCAAGACCTTAAACTCCTTTAAGTCAAAGGGATCATCCTCTAATATTAAGTCTGTACCAGTTTTAGAAATTTCTTAAATTTATGGGTGGTGACTTTGGAATGCCTTATAATTTTCAAATTTAAAACATTTAAGTCAACGCAAAATGTCGAGAATATTTTATGAATTGAAAGATGAAGTCGAGTTGCTTCTGAAATAAAATAAAAAATCCTGTGTTTTATGATAGAAATTTTACAAATTTTTAACAAACTTGAACACTTATTTGATTCAGTTAAGCATGCACCTTCAAAATGAAAACAAACCTATAAATACAAAGTTTCAAATTACTCTATAAATGCGTTCGAAATTAAACTATAACTATTGCAATTTAAAATTAAAACAATTTTGTGTATTTCGGCATCTTCCCTAAACACAGTCCTATGAATAACGAAAACTAAGAAGCCTAGCTATTCGATCTGGCATAAGAATTTAACGACAAATCTCAAGGTTTCTGGAAAAATTGACAATTTTTTTCTATACTTGCAAATCCGTTTTTAATTGACATAAATCTACTAAACGTATAATACTTGACAGTTTTCCCTTAGAATAATCTATTATTGAATTTTTTAAGAAAATTTATTGTATCTCGTATCTAGTCTTCAATAAAGTATTTATTCTCTCCTCCTCACCCACACAGAGGAAAATATATATTATTTATTCACATGTTGAAGCTATTTAGAAGCACATTCGAGAGCAACTTTTTCGAGGAGGAATTACACGAAAAATTAAATTAGAACAAAATATCTAATGATCATCTTCAGAATTCCCTGAAAATTGCTAATGATTTTAAAATATCTTATTAAATATATTAGCTATAGTATATGGGCATTTTTGTTCGTTAGCGATCATTAGTATTAATGTATTTTAATTGGCGACTAGGTTATGAGATAGACACATTATTCTTAATCCTAATACCATCCTTACGTAGTTACTCCTAGTGTTATTATTTTGTGTCGATAGTAAATGTGATTTTTTAATGTAGTTGTCGTTTAAAATATTACCTTCAGTAAAATGAGCAAAAATAGAAAACACACACATATGCGATTATATAAATATCAAACTCTTCACAACGTTTAGATAAATGTGTACCAAAGGTGTGAATTTCTTTTTAAGTTATTGAATAATTTCGTATGATTCGATTTGATTGTTCTTTTATAATTTAAGACAATATTCTGATTCTGTGCAGGATAATTAAAAGAAGGTTTTAATGTTTTTTATTCGAACAATTAATTGTCTAATACATAAAACAACAACTGTAATTTTGATTTGCTTCCCTTTTAAGCAGAAATAATTTTTATAACAATTTCGCAAATCACTTTAAAAAGAGCTTTGTATCTTAGCTTCACAAGGAATTAAAAATACATAGCTGCACAACTAAAAATACCTACGTAAAAATAATTGATTCAGGATAAAGTTTAAGAAAAAAGAATTTGAGATCTTTAAAAAGCAATATTGACTTCGATTATATTTTAAGATTAGATAGCTGTTCAAGATTAGACTTCTTTCTTACCAAATTATATTCGATCATTTTAATAATAAGTTGCTCATAAATATAGTAGCTTGCTACAAGAAAAAAAAAAAAAAAAACTCGGAAAGGAAACGTTCATAGTTTTGAAAAACTACTCTCAACAGCTTTATTCTCTTTTCTTATAATTCTAAGACGTCATCATTTAGAGTTCATATTTAATAAATTTTTTTTTTCATCCTTTTTTTCATCATTCCTAGAATTCATAAGAGAGAATTTCCTTTTGTCTAGAATAAAATTATCAAGCAAGCAATGCTTTTATCTAGTATTGTTACTTGTTTAATTATTCTACACAGTTTATCTTTACTATTTTTAATTTATTATTATCATTTAATTTATTATCGTTATTTAATTTGCCTTCCCTCAAGATGTAATGATTTTTTTTTTCCTTTTGGGTTTTTTTATTAGTTATTTGACATATTTGTGCCTTTTTTTTTCTTGATTCATTCTTTTTTTTCTTTTTATTCTATTTTTTCTTATTAATTCTTTCCAAAATTCTTTGTCTTGCTTTATATGTTTCATATTGAATATGTATTTTTTCACACATTTTATTCCAGTTGTAAAAATAATCTTTTACTCCATTCTCTAAGCCTCCTCCTATGTCCCGTGATAAGTAAGAGGATTTCATAACGATCTTTGTGCGCAAGAACAATGCTCTTGATACACTTAAAATACATTTAATGTGAAAATAGTAAATATTTGATATATCTTTTAAATTACTAGAATTTGTAAATACCCTAATACAATAGACATTATTAAGTAGTAAACATAAACTTACATAATACCTACTTAAAGAATCAAGATTATCATGAAGGACTTTGAAATTTCCTTATTTACTAATTCTATGTTAAAAGGAAATAAACAGAATTCAGGATTCCACTTTGTAACTTCATGTGACTCTTATCTCTCCTAATCTTAGAATTTCAGGGAAACAATATTTTTATTTTCAATAAGTTACTCTTAATATAATTATTGAAGCTAGGGTAACCTAGTAGTAAATTTATAAATTCTTTGACATCTCAGACTTACGCCCAACCCACCATTTCACGAAAGCTTTGACGTATCACAGTTGTGGCGGAAAAAGAGTGCCATTTCAAGTGCAGTCCTCGTCTCTTCACCGTGTTTCAAAAGAATAAGTTTCTTTGTCAATAGCCTTCGTGTAACTTCTCTAGAGTAACTAACAAGCAAATCAATTCACTAAAAATGCTTTAGGAATAATTGATGTTTCTTTATATTAAACCAAATAGGAATTAAAAGTTCTAATTCGATAAATTAGAGAAGAAGGTACTAGTTTTTCAAATTAACTCCGTGTTTGGATAAATAACAATATAAAGATCATTTATTGCGTGGAAAAAAATTAAAACGCAAATAAAAAGAAAAGGAACTATATTTAATATTTTAGGCTTTCATCTCTTATTCCTTATATCAAGGTTATATTATCTCTAATATACTTATAATCAAGTATGAATTGTTAAACATATAATATATGCAAGACTATCATATTTTATATGTAGCTCATGTTAATTGAAAGTAAATTTCATTTATGTATTAAATTCACAAAATTAAAATAATTATTATTAATGTAGTAATTCTATACATTTTTATTGTATATAATATAATTTTCGCTTAATGAGTGGATTTAATGTTAAATTACCGCTATTCATAATTCGCTTCAGATCAGAACGCGACGAGAATCACTTTTAAAAAAATAAATCTGCATTCATTTGCAAAGAAGCAGCGATAAAGAAGACTGCCAATCTTGTTTTACCTATTCTATATATTATCCTGCCTAACTTAATCAGGCATTTTTCTGAATCTACTTCAAAGGGATACTCAAAATTGTTATTTTTTCATACTATCTTTAAATGCAAAGACGGTTTCGTGCTATGATAATTTAAAATCATCATGTTGTGATCACACAATGTTCTACAGTGAGTTGTGGCTCTAACTCATAAACATTCTCTAAGAGATTTTTCTGTATCTTCGTACAGATAGAGATTTAGAAAAAAAAAAAAAAAAAAAAAGGTCTACGGATGATGTCATACGTGTGGTATGTGAAATTTCCTTCTTTAAAGTAAAATGTTTCAGCTGGTTCTACAATCTTTGAACCTCTGTCCATGAGATATCGAGCTAAAACCCTCAGCTAATGAAGAACAATTTTTAACTTTTTTTCTGTCTCACTTAATCTTAAAGAATTAGGTAAAGGACTTCTACATGTCTTAAGAATAATACTTTCGTTTAGAAAATTGAAAACTGTAAATAATCCTGTTGAAAAATAGCAAATTTTTAAAACAAGCTGTCTTAGAAAAAGGCATGCTTTTTATATTACAGACATTATTTCATTAAGTTTTAGTGGTATTTATAAGATCTCCAGTTAATGTTATTATGTCGAAGAATTACTTTTTTAAAGATTTTTTTTTCTAACATTTTAAACACTTTTATGAAAGAATGTTTTGAGAATATGTTGAAACGCAATTCGGCTTTAGTGGTAATTCTTAAACTTAATTGGATTTGACTTATTACATTTTAAAAATGAAAGGAAAAACATTTACGCATTAAAATCAAAATGCAAAACACTGTATTATACAAAATAAAGTTTTGAATTTAAAAATTATCTTTGAACGTCAGACTTACTTATTCTTATCCACATGGATTAATTGTTGAAGAAACTATTTACTGAAAAGACATTCAAATTATTTATTGACATTTCAAATAACTGAGAACAATTACCTTGTAAAAATATCGTCTAGAAACTGGATTTATTAACAAAATATAATCATAATTTCATATAAAAATGTATTATTTAAAATCTCCCGAACTTTCAATGCTATTTATAAACCTTTGATAAAAGTCTTATATTATTCTTATTGTTATACAATTCTTATCTACACAAAGTCATATGTACTTTACAGAAACTATTTTTCTGTCCGTTTTCAATGCATAAAACCATATTTCTTTGTATATTTGCTTCTATTGGATAAAACTGGCTCTTTACTACGGCTCTAGCTTAAATTTTCTATGAAATCATACTTTTTCTCAATGGTCAACTAAATTTTATGCCATTCTTCTTGAGATGATTTCCTAAGTCTTTCTAATGTAAGTGCAAACCAATTTCCTATAACTCATTTCAAAAATTTAAATGCGAATATTCCTTAAGAACCCATCAGAATATTTTACAGGCATTTTATTTCGGCTACAGATATGGATTTTATGCCAGTTTCCTATTCTGCCATTGTCATATATCTTGCGCTCGATTTTGAATTCTGACTCGAGACCTTCCATTTGCAATTTTACTTTGACAGTGGCTTTCCCATGAAAAATTGGAATTTTCTAAGTCGAATATTGATTGTAATATTTTTTTAAATAAAACTTAGAGCTTACTTTAACATTAGACGAAATTTTTTTCAGTTATAACTTCCTGTTATTACAAAATTCTGCCGTAATTTGGAATCATTTAGAAGACACGTCTTTACTATGGGATATATTAATCTATAACGATTATTTCTTCTACACATGCGAAGAAAAATGCTTGCTTTCGGCTATAGTCATTTAATAAAGCCATGCTTTTATCAATTGTCATGATAAATTTACATCTATCTCCAGTTGTGGGTGGTTTTTGTACAACTCTCTGCGGTTGGCATTTCTTTCTTTAATGCACTTCAACAAAATCATGTGAATTATAGGTTTAAAATATTTTTAATGGAAGAATAATTTTATTTGCAGTTTAAGATGATATTCTCGGTTTTATTACAATGCCTTCTTGGGTAGGAAAGTTTAGTTTCAAAATTTGAGACTCTTGATCCTCGTAAAGATGCCTGGATTTCAAATAATGTTAGAGTAGGTTCTTTTTTCTTCTTTTTCTGCAACTTTTCGTTGTTTTCCAATACAATTCGATATGATTCCTATTCCTTTCTTTGAAATAACAGAACATTTTTATAGCCTTTTACAACTTGTTGGTAGGAATACTTTTTCTAAGAAAATACATTTACATGTCACTCCAATCATCTATCAATTTTAGGAACCCTTTTTTAAATAAAAATCCTATTGTGTCTTTTAGTTAAAAAAAAACTAGTGTAGAATATGATTCATTTCATAAATTTCAAACTAGAGAGTAAAGTAATGGGAAAAATTGGTTTAATAACGTGCAAAACAATTTCTAAATCACTGTATTTTCTAAGCCACTGAATGTCATACAAAAAAAAAAAAAAAAAATTAAAAAATTTATTCCAAAAAAAAAAAAAAAAAAAAAAAAAAAAATTCAAAGAGGCAGGATGAGTCTAAGCTCCTTTTGATTAATAACCTTAACTATTGAGTTTTAAATAAAAATACTACCAACAAAAAGTACCTTTAATTTAAAACTTTTCAATTTATTTGAGAGAATATGGATATAAGTGTTAGTTTTTCAGAAAATATAAAATTCTTCAAAGGCGTTTTAATTCCCCAAAATATTTCATAATAAAATATGCATTTTTTATAGAAAATGTATGTTTAAAATGGCTTTAGTGCTTCATTTCTTATTATAATACCATATGAATACATATTTTGCATAACCATTTGAATGCATATTTTAGTATAACTAAGATAAGATTCAAGTTGAAATGCTTTATTTCTAATGTAAAAAGGGCTGTTATCTGTTAATTCTCAAGAGGTTCAGAATCCTCCAGTTAAGGGGGAGGAGTTTGGAGAGAGAGAGAGAGAGAGAGGTAACACACACAGCCCAGGTGTCGTTCTCGTCACTATATCGAGGATCAGAATTATAAGATCCGTTGCCAATAATCCTTGAGCGGCTTCTAGTGCGACGTTAATAAAATCAATTAATCAATCATATAATGTAAAGAAGGAGCATATATTTTAAGCTGAATTCTTGCTTCCTTAATGCGACACCCCTTTTCAATTTTGAATCTTTATTGTAATACGAATTTTACCTCACAGGTTTTGTCCTTTCAAAGTGTTTAATTATGATGCGATATGTAACTAGTTTAACTTTTCGGTAACTACGAGTCTAGTCTCGGAGTAGTTATTTCAAGACACTTATGTACTTAAAATTATTTGGAAAAATTGAATCAATTCTTCTTAGAAAAAGAGATTCGTGAGCTATAAAACTCCTCCAAAATGTAAATCATTAAATGTAGTTTTTGTGCAAGAGTTCAAAAGTGAAATAAAAGCATTAATGTGTGAAATGAGGGGGAAAGTTCACTGGCAATTTTGTTGAATTCTAAAAACCTTTTTGTTACCCTGGTAGACATGGCAATACTGTTATTCATAAAAAATAATTCTGTATTGAATGATTAATTTGAAATTTCCAAAATAATTTGACTATTTCCTTGATTCTCAGTTTTGTTTATTTGTTTATTTGGCCCTCTTGTAATAACAATAATAACATACAAGCTTCTCAAACAGCAAAAACAATGCCAACTTTTGACAACAAAAATAATTATATTAATGATTCTGCTATAAAAATCAAATTAATTAATTATATGATAAAATTAAAGCAAACGATAGAATATTAAAGCAGACAATAATATACTGTTCAGCTATTAAAAATTAAAGCAAAAGATGCATTATAAAATTAAATATTTCTTAAGCTATATATAATTATTGTTGCCATACAATGAAAATATTTGTAAGCAAATATTTATATTATTAGATCCTCGGTATATGTAAATATTTGTAAGCAAATATTTACATATTAATCAGTTTTCAACGTATTTGTTTCTGAAAATAGGATTACCAATTGTTAAAATGTTTGTTTTGAACACTTCAAATTTTGATGAATTCTTTAAAAATGTCCTATTTTTTCTTCTCACTGCGAATATACCGCATTACAATTTTGAAAAATGAACGTTGAAAAAAACGAGTTTTGATCTAGTACAAATTTATTTTCTTCATAATTCTAGTCTTATTTAAGATGGCTGTAGAAAATATTCTGATTCTAATAAAAGAAAAATACATATAAAAATATTTGGTTTTTTTATCTACTTTTTTTCGATAATTCCAATTTTTGGTTAAGGTTTAAAACAAACAACTTTATTTAAAGGTATTATTCACATCAAATTGAATTTAAAAATTAATGAAATGTTTTTACTTATTTAGTACCAATTACATAAAATCAAGATTTAAATATATATAAGGCATAGGTGAAAGTACAAGTGAGTTCTATACTAAGTGCGAAACAAATAATTTTATAAGATACAATCTTTATATTATCTGCCGAACATTTAGTATGAGCTAAGTATGAAAACAAAATTGTTGTACGTATTACTTTATTTACTTGAAGTAAACACAGTGCAAGGAGATGAAATTCGCTCTTTTTAAGCAACTGTTTACTAGTTACTTGTTCTCATTTCAGACTTTCAGATTCTAACCTTCTTATCCAGCGAACCGACATATATTTCTGGAAGTTGCTTATGTAAATATGCAAAACGCTAAAGAGAATTGCATTTCCTGATATTGTGTATATCGACGTTCTTGAATGAAACAAGAGATCGATTGCGTCAATTTTATTACTTTCTAAGTTAATACAGCCTCTAATCGTCGTTCTGACTATCATGTAGATAATTTTAAAAACGATGATTTAGACATAATATAATTCCTAAATTTGTATTTTTATTTATTTATTATTGGAATACTGATAAGCCAGTATATTTACGAATTTCAGCTTCAAATTGTTACTAACAATTCTACATTGTTTTTATTGTTTATTTGGTAAATTATGTACATCAATATAACAAAAGTTTCTTTTGGCATCTGCAATTACGTTATACAGGAAGAGAAACTTATTGATAAAACCAAAATCAGAAATACAACGTAACAATCCGCTTGTGGCATACTAAAATCGTTAAAAAGATTCGCAGTATTTTCAACTAGAAAGTTTAAGTTTGAAATATATTCAAACTAAGAACAATTCTTTGATAATTACTCAACTAAAACGTTTATGTTCTCAAGGAGCATTTTTTTGGATAATATTATTTTGTACAATTAGATCTCAATTAGGAGATGAAGTGTTGATTAGTTATGATTCTTAATTTATTTGTTTTACAAGTTGACAAATATATCAAGTATATAACTATATATTTTATAATTGCTTCTATTGTGAAAAATTATTTGTGAAAAAATATTTCTTATAATTTGTTATTAAATTGTTGAATTTTATTTGTATTTTTTATGTTCAGAGTAGAATTTTTATTATCATATACTTTTGTCACTGTACACAAACATAAAGTCAAATTTCTTATTGACGTGAATTTTTATCTCAAGTTCAAATTTTAAATACTTCCCTGTAATCCACCTTTTACTGAATTATCAGTAACTAAAAATGTCGGAAACGTTCAATCTCTTGCGTACATTAAACTTTCCCCACTAAGTTCTCTTTAACTCAAAATAAGACTAACTTGTTTTACCTCTCGAACTGAAAGTCTGTATGTGAAATAGTTTAGGTAAATAAAAATATCTGTTTTTAATTCGAAGTGCATGTATCTATCCATCACCTGCATACATAAATTAAGATCAGGACTCATAAGGGTTACATGTGTGCTTTATGAGGCCTGAAGCATTAAAATTTCATACATTTTTAATAAAACATTCCGTATTATTTAACATTGCTTTGAATTAAAGTTGTAAGTTTAAAATTGTTGTTACTCTGGTTGATGTGTTTGTGTGCCTTAATAAAGAAGGGAATATTACATGTTTTAGTTGACCAGAAGGGGACTGACAGGGTTCTTCATAAATCTGTGATATGATGGTTATTTTTCTTGCGGGATGCGATACATAAAATGATTGAATTTTAAATCTAAATATGCTTATTTCGTTTTGAAATGTCTATTCTGTGTTTTTTTCCCAAAAAATATGGATGTAATCTTATTTTGTAACCAATGGTTATTTTTATTTTGTAATAACTACTAATTAGATGGCGCCACCAGAACAGAGAACCTGCACGGTTTCCCTCTGGTGGGAAACCGGTAGTTGAATCAATGCTGTGGGGAAAGCTGGTGTGACCATCGCGCGGGAATCTTTCCCCAATGTTATTTTTGTCTTTATAAAATATACATCTTTGAACTGTGAAAAAAATGAACTGTATAGATATGGCTATTGTACAGAAAATAAATGTATGTAACTCTGAGGTGAACTAATTTCATGGAATGATAGACGAATTCATACCAACGAGTTACAAATGGCTCCCAACCCGTGCCGTAAGCCTATCGACCCCGTAGAAGCATAACCGGCACTATGAATCAAGCGGCCAGGAAGACAAAATTGAACCTGCCCGGAAGAAACTATTGATCCTGCGCTGCAAGCCTTCTAAAGCGAGAGATGAATAGCGAATACTTTTTGCTTTTATAATTACCCATCTACGTTCCTGCCAAAAATCCCTGGAAATCGAAAGAGACGAAGTGGAAAGTTCTACATTCTCTTCAGAATTCGAGGCAGCAATCCTGCTAAAGTGTTGTGCATGGTTTTTTTTCTCAAAAAAACAAATCAAGCGGTAGCAACCCTGCTAAGTGTTATTGACTGTATCAGAACACCTGATATATACTAAATTTATTATTATACACGGATATTGATTTCAATAATTATTTTGCTTGATATCTTATAGAATAATTTCATACTTACTGAATGTATGTAGCATTACACATTGAAAAATTTTATTTTGCATAATCTTATTTTATTTCATGGAATTGTTTTTGTATTCTTATGTAATGATAATTATTAGTTTTGCTTTATATTATTTTATTTCTTGAAATAACGTTTTCCCTGTTTAGTATTTTGAATTGCATATTGATGATAATTATTTTGCTTGGTATTTTACTGATTTCATATTGAATTTAGGTAGCATTGAATGCCAAAGTATTTTAATTTTGTTTAGTATTTTCATTGAATTTAATTTTTGTATCATTACAAACTGATGATTCCTAATATTTTTTCGTATTATTTTGAATTAATGTTCCTTGTTGGTATTTTGAATATGTTATTAGTTTATTTTCCCTTGTAAATTTAATTGTTTTGCATTATAATTTAAAAGATTTAAAGACTTGTCATATTATAAAAATGTAAACTAATATTTATTTAAAAGTGTATTCCCATATCTGTAAGAGCTTTGGTGGACAATCAAGCCTGACCTTAATTTTTATTTTATCCATTTATTTATTTAAAACTTTTAAATTTTTTCAATCATGTCATTTCTGAGAAAAGGCAAAAAAGCTGATCTCATTAAGCTTGCTAATGAGTTAGATGAATTTGAGTCTAATGGGGAAGAGCTAAAGATAATAGAGCTAAGAGCTAAAATTTTAGCAAGTAATGTTTACAAAGAAGACCCAGAATTTGTAAAGGATATCTTTGAGGGTATCGTATCAAATAGAATAGATGAGGAGAGAGAACAAAAAGAGCAAACACTGCGTGAATTTGTGCTGCAGAAAATGAGACTGTAAAAATGAGACTCAGAGAGTTGTAGGTTCACAAAACCTACCCCAAGCAAAGATTGAATTAAAAAAGCTGTTACCAAATTTTAATCTTGAAGTTGATAATATGGACTTGTTCTTAACTTTATTTGAACGTCAAATTAAGCTTCTGGACTTTGGTGAAGATCTGTGAGTCCCCTATCTCATTGGTGCCCTACCCAACGACGTAACCTCCCTCATTGCCAGTGAGCCGGAGGATAAATGCAAGGATCACTCCCTCATTCGAGGAATGCTTCTCCAACGGTTCAAGTTAACTACAGAAAAATTCCGGGAACTGTTCTCACGACATAGAAAAAGCCCAAATGGGACCTGGAAGGATTATTATTTTGAAATTCAAGCTTATTTTGAAGGTTGGCTCAGTGAGCTTAAAATTGACACATTGAAGGCTTGAAGAATTTGATGATTGCCGATCAAATGTAAAAGAGATGCACCCCAGAGTGCAAGGAACATTATTTGGATATCTGGGAAGAACTTACCTCACCAGAAATATTAGCAGATAAGCTGGAAGCTTTTGACAACCTCCGGCGTTCCCTATCCAGTGGGCCTAAAAGACATGTGAAAGCAAGTGAAACCTTAAATGTTGGAAGACAGGTATCATCCAGGAAACCTGAACGACTTCCAAAAAGGGAATATTCACATGAAGTCCCAATTGAGAGATCCTCTCTCAAATGTTATGGCTGTGGGAAACAAGGGGTGATAAAGTCTAGGTGCCCTACCTGTAACCCCAACTCCTCACAAAGAACAGACGTAGCAACCAATCACATCAATGCTTATACAGCTCAGACTAGAAGACCTCGATTGACTCTAATCGATATAACTTTCTGTGGAAAAAAAAGGCCGTGTATGTCAGACACAGGATCTTCACATTGAATTGCTGGGGAAAAGATGTACCAGGTATTCAAGGACAAGGGATTCCTCTTCCAGGAAACCACGTTAGCAATAAGTTTATCAGATGGATAACAGACCACAGGTGAGACCTTCACAACCCAAGTGATGATAGAGATTGAGGGGAGATCAGTCCTGACTAGATTTATCATTCTCCCAAAGGCAAAAGGAAATCGAACTTTTCTAGGAACAGATTTCCTTAGTTCTGCCGGTCTGATTATGGACGTGAAGAATGCTTGTTGGTACTTCTGAGACAATCCTACCCACAAGTATCCGTTTGGCGAAGAATTGGAAACCCCGTCCATAGCTGAGAAGTTGTCCAGCAACACCTGCCAATTAAAAGAGGGGGAAGGTGAAAGTTTAACGTCGTTCCAGAAGGAGAAACTTAACCTCTTGTTGAAATCCTTCCAAAATGTCTCCGAACCAGGATGAGAAGCAACAACTATCTTAAGGCAACAAGATAGTAGGAAGTTTTACGCTGATAAAAAGAGAAAAGCTGCTCCAACATATCATCCTGGAGAACATGTTTTTGTAGCATCACATCCGCTGAGCAACGCTGCACAAGGAAGAAGTGTAAAACTAATGCCACGCAGAGACGGGCCGTACATGATTTTAGCACAAAGGTCACCTTCCTCTTACGAGATTGCTAGTCTTGATAATCCTGGGATACCTCTTGGTGTTTACCACACATCTGCCTAAACTCCCTATAATAGTGACACAGTAAAACCCCTTATTCCTCTTCGTGAACGTGGCCGTCCACCAAAGGTTCCAAAGACTCCTGGTTCCTCGTCGGAACGCAGTCGGAAACAGAGGGGGAGAATGTAACCAATGGTTATTTATATTTTTGTAATAACTACTAGATGGCACCACCAGAACAGAGGACCTGCACGGTTTCCCTCTGGTAGAAAACCGGTAGTTGAGTCAATGCTGCGGGGAAAGCTGGTGTGACCATCGCGCGGGAATTTTCCCCCAATGTTATTTCTGCCTTTATAAAATATACATTTTTGAACTGTGAAAAAAAATGAACTGCATAGATATGGTTATTGTAAAGAAAATAAATGTATGTAACCCTGAGGTGAACTAATTTCATGGAATGATAGACGAATTCATACCAACGAGTTACAATTTTAAATTGCTTAATTTTTCTAAATTTATGTAATTTTTTTGGGGGGGTGACACCAGTCAAAAACTAATGCTATAGTTTTTTTATCACACATATGCTTTTAATAATAAACTGATCATAATCCATCAACAAAAATTGGAGAATCAATTCACTTCAAATTTTATTATCATGTTTCTGCCTATAGTGTTTCTGTTTGACTTTTTTTACTGAAATTAATTTCTATAAGAAAATATGTGTTTCTCTTTTCGAAAATAAATACATGTATAAATATTTATGACAATTTAATTATTTATACAGATAATGTAAAGTAGAAATTCTGTTTTACGGAAATAAATTTATTTTGTTACTAAACTTCACGTTCAAATGGCAAAAACAATACCCATTCACTGATTTGAATGTAACAAGATTGTATGTATGACCTATTATACTAATTTCAAAAATCACGAAATTAATTTTTTTACATTTATGTAGTTATTAGCCAAATACATCATAAAATGAAAAATAATTCATGAGTTTCTCAGATAAATATAGAGGAAATAAAAAAAAATCTGAGACTGGGCATTTTTTGTAAACGAATATGTTTAATTTCAATGCGATCGTTTGTGAGACAAAATGATTAATTGATTGTTTATTAACGTCACACTTAGAAGCAACACCAAAGCTATTGGTAATGAGCTGGCAGTTCCCTCTACTTCTACACCCCACCTATGGGAGAAATTGAAATTTAGACAGATTTAACGTACTCCAGCCACGCTACACGGCTCTTTAGTGGCTGGAACTCACGATTCTTCAAAAACAACGCCAACCGTTATTTCCTGACCATAACCACCAGGCTGCTGTGCCCAAAAAGGAAGTAGAATACTACACTTGTAATATTTTAATAATATAGTAAAATCTCAATAATACATACCATTCACCTTTCTGAAACCAGAAAATCTTTGAAATATAAGAAAAGACATAAATCGATTATTTAATGAAACAGAGCATTCGATAAAAGTCTAATTATTGCATGAAATAAAGAATCAGAAATTAATCAGGATCTGAAAATATAAACAATGTGTTATGATGGGAGTAATAGTTTCAAAAGTGAAGGATAGACTCGAATTATATTTAAAGTAGGATGGGGTGTATTGTTGAAATTATTGAAGGTATATTAATTATTCGCTTACTAAGGGAGTAAATTATTTGAATTTTATAGTATGCACTTATTTTATAGAGAACTACAAAATAAGAATGAGAACAAGTCCAAACTTCTTCCCTAAAAGATTCTGATTAAACATTTTTTTTGTATTTGGTTTAGTTAAATTGAAGAGAACATGTTGGAAACTATCCTATACTTTAAAAAACTGTTTATTATGCTAAGAAACTCTTTTTTTTTACTTTTTCTCTTTCAAAATATTCTCAAGCTCTTTATTTTCCTAAGCACAAAGGTTGAAGATTTGAGATTAATGAGATTTTTTAAGTTGAATGATAAAAAAGGAACTTTTCGAAATATTATAAGTAGCTGAATGGTTGTTGATTTTAATAGGAGCTATTTAAAAATAAAGACAAATATTTCAGTGATATTTAATTTTCTAAAGCTAGTCTTCTTTTCATAGAAAGTTTTTAAATGATTTCAAATGAGTAAGTACTATAACTGCAGCGCAAAAAGAACGTAAGTATTGAAAATGTAATTAGAATCCCAATTGAAGAATATAGGAGAATAATAGAACATCATAAGGTGTGAGAAACAGCTAGCATTTCTCTTTGTTACACATTTTTTTTTAAATAAGAGACGCGCTTACATTGGAAATTATTAGCAGAATAGGGAAATCATTATCAAAAATTACTATCATAAAGGAAGTTTAATGGTCTTATTTAACTAAATTTTAGTATCATAATTCTGGCCAGATTTGTATTGTCCACTGTATTTCTTGCTAGAAAATTTGCTCTGTTTAGCTATTTTCATATAAATATATGTGTTATGAGTGTGAGAGAGAAAGAGTCTCGATCTTTTTCAATTGCAAAATTATTATTTGAATATGTTGGGGAAAGAAGCAATGGTAATACACTTTCAAAGTTGGTTGAAAATCCATTTGTTTTGGGTTTTTTTTCAGTCTACTCATATATACTCCTTTCAAACCTTTCAAAATACACCAAGGTATGTATACAACAGTTTTTGAATCACTATTTCTAAAAGTCGTGCCGATGAGCACCTAAGCCTTATTTATCGAATATATATTCGGAAAATCGCTGCGAATAATTTTAACAATTTAGAAGTGTAAAAGAAAGGTGTACTGAGATCATGCGATGCAACTTAATTTTTTAAGTAGAAATAGGTAAGATAAGCAATGCATATTCCAAGAATAAAAAGCTATTCTACAAATTTTGATTGCTTTAAGCTGTGGTGTAAAAGAAGATTATGTTTTATCTGGATTATTTGAAGTTAACAACCCTTTAATGCAGTAGTTCTCAAATTGTGCTCTGCGACTTCTCCACAGGGAATCCTCGGAATCTCGCATCGTAAGCTTGCCTAATGATTCCTAATGATGTAACTTTCCTAATGATTTCCTTAATTCCTCGTCATGAGTTGAAAACATCTGAGAACTACTGCCTAATGGAAAAGTAGTTTTCAAACAGCAGTTGAATCAAATTAAAATGCAGTGGAGCAGTACTATATAGATGAAATTTCTCGACTGTAAAAAAAAATGTATATACTTAGTTTCAAACAGCAGGATCCTAACACTTGTCATATAGAAAAATCATATTCAACACACACACACGTATATATATATATATATATATATATATATATATATATATATATATATGTGTGTGTGTGTGTGTGTGTGTGTGTGTGTGTGCTTGTTTACAAAAATTTAATCATGGTGTGCGGTGGAAAATATTTCACAAGGATGATAACTGCAAATGATAATTTATTCACGAATGTAATGGATAAGATGAAACACAAGTAGTAAAACTTGGACAGATTAGAGGCTCAACAAGAATAAATACAAAACTTGTAACAACATTCACAGCACTTTTAATAACGTTCAGCTCACCAATTTACTAATTCGCACTATGGAAAATTTCTCCTAAGTAATACTTTAGATGGACTCCAACAGCTTTCGGTACTCCCAACAGATTATCGGACTGATACAGGCCACTTGTAAATAGATTCCCTTGAATAATTCTGACAATTCCCGACTGATTCCCCGGCGATACTATCTACAAATTCCCCAGACTTTGCATTGCTCTGTATTTATAATTATTGAGGTCAGATGTAACGCCACAGTAAGAATTCCTGAAAAATCTTTAACTTTTCCCTTAATCCAGATTTCGATACAATTTCTGTACTTTCGAGAACCTTCATTTTGTCAACAAACTTTCATGTGAAGTCTCCCAAATGGTTGCCATATATATATATATGAATTTCTATAAATTTCTCTCCCTCTCTCTCTCTTTATATATATATATATATATATATATATATATATATATATATAGCCAATAGATTATGCCTCTGTGAATATTTTTTGTCGATTTGAATTAAATTATAACTAATGATTAAATAGTTCATTAATTTTTTTTGATTCTATGGATTTCCTTATTATGTCTTCTTAGTATAATAAATTTCTTTTGAATAGCAAAATTGTAAGGATTTATAATTGTTTTGTGATCTTTATTTCACAAAATCAAACAATTAATAAATGAAGTAGAACAAGCAGTTAATTTTGTAAACAAGAGTCATTTTGGATCTGCAGGTTATGTTTAAATCATGGATTTGATGTAGGCATGAGTTTTAGGATTCTGTTAAGGTTTATGATTTTAGGAAGTGCATAAATGTACAACTTATTGTAAAGCATTATATTAAGTTGGTTAAAATGAATTTGTATTCTTCGTTTTTTTATTTCCTTGGCGTAGTTACCTTTTTTTAAATTTGGACTTTTGCTTGTATTTTTTTTATCCTTTTGTTGTACAGTAACCACACATTTCAGTCACAAGCCTGAAACAGAATTTTAATCGCTTTATCTCCACCACGCGGCGGTTCTTTAGTGCATCAGGACTTGAATCCTAGACTGCGTGGAAACAACGCCGACCGAGAGCTCATGACCATAATCATTCGGACACCGCGGCCACGATAAAGAATTTTGGATGTCTCCGTAATAGTAAAAGAAAACAAGTATAAATTCACCGACTTATGAATATCAAATCATACTGAAAGCATATCTAACTATCAGGAAAACCATATAATATGTTGTGAAAATACATGGTGCAAGCAATTTCGAATTTAAAAAAATTAATTAAAAAAGTTTAAAAAAATTAATTAAAATTTTTTACTTCAAATAAATGTAGTCGCAATATTATTGAATTTTAAAATTTGTATCAAATTATAAAAACAGTCAATGAGTGATTAATTTTGAAAAAAGTCTAAAATATTACATAGATTGTACTAAAGTAACATTCAAAAGTAAATATTATAAGTTAGCGTCATTTATCTGCAAGAAAAGAAACAAAATTATTATTCTGTCGAACCAAAACATTTTAGAGTTTAAATTTATCTCTTGCTCTTATAAAATTTTCATAACGTAAATGAGCTTTTAATGAATTAACGGGGTAATTGTGATGTAACTAATAATCAAAGAATTTCTCAATGTTTCAATTTGTGTCTAGCATTTGGATAACTGAGTTATTATTACGATGCAAGTAATTCAGAATATTATTTCTGTAAGAAAATAAATGGACATTACTGTACCAGAATTTACCTTTCATATCATGAAAATACAAATTATCTCCTTTATCTCAAATCTTTCTGCAAAATTTGTGTTAGTTTATTCAAATTTATCATCAAAAAAACATGTTTTATTTTGTTGCCCTTTGTAAGATTTAGATTTTAATAATTTGAATAATATTTAAAATTAGTTTTAAAATCAGAATTTTTTTTACCTAAGAATATTAGGTAATCTATGAAATGATATAAATGAAAATGTACATTATTGCAATTGATTTGCTCTTAAAAGTGTAAAAAAATATCTGGTAAGCTACTACTCGCTAGTCCTCCAAAGATAAATCTTTGATCTGCTTAAAATATTTTAATGAAATGTATAAAAAATGTATTACAAGACGAATTAGAGTATCAAATTTCTAACTTTTTGTTATCTGATTTTTCAGACATGATCTATCACTTCACATATATATATATATAACTATATAAGAATTTTATGTTATTCTGTCCATAAACTGTAGCTTGTAAATGTTACACAAAGTGTAGAAATAGTGATGAGTGTTTCCATTCTGAATTCATGTTTACGTTATTGCCTTGATTATTTAATGTTTCGAAAATTGTCTGATGCTACTCACAGAAAATAATTAAATTTTGTAAATGTAAAAGTTTAGAATAATGAATAGCTTTTGTTATTTTCTGAGAAGTCTTAAAACGTAAACATTTTCTTAGTTGATTTAATGTTTTAAGAAATATAATTTTAAAAATACCGAATACTAAAAAAGTCTATCTTTCTGTCGAAAAATGTACTACTGCTGAAAACAAATGTGATAGCAAGTAGAATAATAGATAATTGAATCAGTTTTTTTTAAAAAATGGCTTACTTTTTTGCAATTACTATAGATAAGTTAAACTTGGTTCAAAACAAATATTTATAATCTGAATAGAGGAAATAAATTTTTGATTTGAAAGGTTCAATTTCAATCAAAATGGTTACATTATAAAAGTTGGGTGAAAAATATTTTAAAAAAAAGAATATTTCTCAAATATCTTTAATTAGGGGGAAAGTTGAATTGAATGGCAAGAAACAATGTAAAGATGAAAGTATAATTATAGTAAATGATGGAAAAGGAATAATAAAAGTTTTATAAAAAAATTTGATTAGAAAAAGCAACACATTTCAATATTGATCACTTTTAATAAAAAAAAATTGTAATTTCTCTTGTTTATTAATTGGCAGTTTTCGTTTTGTAATGCGAAACAGCAAAAAATAACTTTTCAATATTTTAAGATTAATTTTAAAGATTTATGATATTTTATGAGTTGGTTTCTTAACATAAAATGATGACTTAAAATCATTATTAGATGACATCTATAATAAAATATATATACATAAAAACATCTGAGAAAACGATGTTAAAAACCTATTTTTTTAAGAACTGCAAAAAAAAAGAAAAAAATTGAGTTTCCATTTATCTTATTCAAACTGTGACGCTAAATTCTTTTTGACATTACTAGTTTTAAAATGTTTTTCAGTGTTCTGAAATGTCATCATTCGCATAGATAATATTGGTAGAAAACACACTTAACATTATTTTTCTTTTAGAGGTCACTAGGTATTTATGTTATCGTCTCTATGCATCACAATTTCTCTTTAGGCCTCTGACGTCAGGAAAGTGAACAGAATAATAACAATAAAAGAAACAATCGATGATATTTCATTATCAGTAGAAATTAGTTTGAGAACTTGAAAAACGAAATTAAAATAAGTAAGGTAAATACAATAAAATTAATAGTACGTAAATTTTAAGTCCAAACATGGCAAATAATTTTAGAATGCCTCAGGATTTAAAATAAGACGAACAAATAAAAAGAAACATTTTCTTAAAATCTTCAGCAAGTTAAAACAAATTTCCAGCAATATGTAGATGCTTATGTCAAACACGAGTGAATAAAGATGAAAAAGAATGCATGCAACAGTTAATTAAATGAAAAAATAATTTAAAATTATTAATAGACTAGCGGCAATATATATTGGCCGTTCAAACATTTTCTTTAATTTTAGAGCAGATTAGTAGCTGCGATCTTGAAATTAAAAAAATCAAATGACTTGAATTTTTAATTATGATGTCAACAATATAACTAGTTCATACACATTGATTTTATTGATCGCTGATAAATATACTAATGACAAACTAGCTGAAAATTAAGTTATTCATTAGCATTTATGTTAATATGATAATGATGTACTAATTATTCATCAAGGATAACTTTATAATGGTTGGGGGCATCTTAATCATAGACAATTACGACGTATCACTTTTTTTGACTGAAAAAATGCACCTGGTCATTATATGTGCGTGTATGTGTCCTCTAAATAAATAAACTTTTATTTTAAAAAAATCTCTAAAAAGACACTTTAAATAACTTGTTTTTTTGGGGAAAATTCTATCCTCTTAATTTAAAAAATCTGGGCTAAAATTGTTAATACATAGAAGACTTCTTCTCTTTTAGATTAGAAACATCTATAGAGACAACTACCTTTTTGAAAATGTGGCCTTGAAAGGCTTTTACATTTTCTTAAAATGTGTGTAAAATCTGAAGCTTTCGCTCTTAATATAATTCTTTCTTTGAGACATATATGAAAATAGATTACGATAGATTTGATATTTTGTTTCTTTAGAAAATTAATAGAAACTAATAAGGTTTGATACTGTCGAGGAAAAAGTCAATGACGTTTATTTTAAATTTAAGAATCGCTTCTTTAAGGTATCCGCCTACTTTCAAAGAGGATTTTTTTAAATAACTGAAAAAATAATTTTTATATGCATTATACTATAGGATATGGTTAAAAACTTAAAATAAAATGTCAAATTGGCATGAATTAAATTTCTTAAAAATATTTTAGCTCAAAAGATACATAAAAAAGCAGTAAATAACCCTTATGCAAAACATTAAAACTAAAATTTCAATAGAGGTATTTCAATTCTGTAAAATGTATTATAATGAATTCAATCTTATTCAGAATTTGTGCCGTTCTTACAATTATAACCCAGATAATTAAATATTTATAGGAAATCGTACTTTAAAAAACAGAAAAACTGTAAGAATTTGTGATAAGTTATGACTTTTATCAGCAATAAAATGCAAAGTAATCAAAATATAGGAATAGGAGAGGTTCAAATCCTAAATTCATCTTCATAAGGTATTCCATGAAATTTTATAACATTATATGCATAAATTATTTCAATATGATGTTTTGCGCTGATGCAAAATATGAAAATCTTGATTTTGAGAAAAACCTGAAATACATTTCAACCCAGAAACTTACCTAATTAAATAAATATTCATCATTAAAAACCTCCTGATTAGTAACGTTCACTATCTAAATTGCTTAAATAAGTTACATTTTTCTTTTTGATGGCCTTTAAAACTTTCCTACGCTTACATATTACAGGTGTTGTATAACGCTTCAAATCCCTAATTCGATTGTAATTTAACTTTTCGTATTCCTTTACAATGAAGTAACCTGGATTTTGAATATTCAGCTTATTTATGACTTATAAGCAACCCTGATATCTTCGTTAAATTGTATAATTGCATCATATGTACCCTATTGCGCAGTTTTCAAACAAACAAAAATTTCTTTTGATACTCTTTGTCATATTACAACATTAAAAGATTCATTTGCATTTAAGGTCTTAGGAAATTCATCTTGCATGTTGGAAGATATTTTGATGGCAATATTGCGTAAAATATCAATGAAAAACAAACATTAAAGTTACATTTCCGGTAGCAGAATGCTACTTCCAGTTCTAAAAAAATGACACAGACTGTTATTAAAATGCTTATAACTCAAGTTCTATGTAAGTTAGAAACAAATCTGAAACTGTTCTAGAAAGCTACGAAATCAGGCTTTAATAATAGACTGTAAATAAAAAAATCAACTTTTTGAACGAAAATCACGTTTTTAAAGGTAGGATAATCACGTATACCTTAAAGAATGTCCTGGTCAAATTGCATTCGTCATTCGAAAACAACACTTTTCTTCTAATACGTAGTTGTACTTTAAATGTTATAGTTCGTTTAATTTTTGTTTTGTTTTATGCCATTGAAATGGAATTGTAAATTCTAAGAGAATTATAGATTTTGTCACTTGCTGCCATTAGCTTTTAATCATGAAGGGTAGGACTTAAAAAAATAATAAAGATACTTTTGAGATTTGTACAATGAATGAACAAAAATCTATAAAATATGGTCTCAATGCCAATTTTACATCTTTTACGAAAGGCAATTTTGACCTAAAGCACACCATGTTCAGTTGAATGAAAGCGTATTGAATCAGTTTCTCTATAATATTCAATGTACATTGGCTACTGAATTGAATGAGCAATTAAAAATGATCATTATCCAAAATATAATCAATAAACATTAAAAATACCTTTTTTGTAGTGAAAGAGAAGCTATTATATAGCTTTTATATAGGGGAAATAATAATAAGAAATTTGAATAAAAATACTTTTAGTGGAAAAACATACTATTATAAATATCAAGCATTTTTCGTTTTTTAAAAAACTGTTTATGTTATTTTTAGATTTTGAAAGATTAAACGTGTTATTTTACAATATCTTTCAAAAAATTTCCTCAAGAATGGTATATTTTCGATTAGAATTTTTAAACTGAAAATAATCCTCAACGCTTATCTGTTTACAATTTAACCTCTTTTGGGTCAACTGAAAACGTGACCTTCAACACTTAAAAATCCAAAATGTGACGTATCACTGTATTATCGATCTCTTAACCTTAGATTAACATTGCGTTGAAGGTTCGAAGAAACAATACCTATACCGAAAATTAATCCACTCAACATTAAGGCAGATTAAATATCAAGGACTGTAAAGTAGTTGTTTTCTGTTTAGATAATAATAAAATATAAAATATTTTAAAAATCATCACTTCATTTCAATGTTAATTAATTTACGAAAGCAAATTTTTTACTGCTAATATTATAAACAAAGTCTACCGTGATTACAGGGAGTATCTGCAAATCAAAATAGCTCCTGTTCTGATAAAAAAAAAATACTCACTTTTAAGACCTAAGATAGTTAATTTCTTGTGCTATTTTTCATTGACATTCCACATGGCTTTATTTATATCTCCAAGTAATAAAAAAGTTCATTTTTAAAACTAGGAGGCTGATTTTAAATTGAACTAATCAGAAACTAATGTTTCTAATTGAAATCTCGTAAATTAACGCTTAGAGCAATAAAACACAAAAAGAGTTCTTGACACTTGACGAGGTAGTGTTTTTGAGTTGAAGGGAGTGACCTTAATAATAATTTTAAAAAATTTGGCAACTTACTTTATGTCATGTCACAATATGCATTTCTGAGCTCCTTACTCATTCTACAGACACTGCCGCTTATAGAAGTTAGATTTTACTACGACTAAGAAAACAGGCATAGTTTTTGATATGTTAAAAGAGGGGGAAAAAAGGGTTTTTTTGGAATTACGGGGTACGTAAACGTAATACGATGAATGTTCCGAAAGCAAGTTCCGCCATTTTTTTTCGAAGAGCACATGGTACACCTACCTACTACCAAACTACCATAAGAATCCTCACCCGTTTCTGGTTCAACGACGGATGTAGCGTTAGTGGAAGAGGAATGAAGAAACGCATGACGAAGAAAAGAGGGTAGCAGCAGATTAGCGGGCACAAGACGTTACTCACATTGTAATCGGCAATAGAAGTGCGTGCTGTTATCCGGAATAAGTTGGCACGAGGGACTAATCATCCATGAACCCCTGCAGACCATGTAAGGAGAACACGTCAGGTATCGTCAAATGGTTGGACGTTGGTATTGCATCTTCAGTGAAGGAAAGCAGAGTGTGGAGGATGAAGATGGAAAAGATTGCTTCTTCATATTCACGAATGAAAACAACACTGTTAGAGTACAGGACATGGTGTTAGCTGATAGGAGCATAACGGTGTCAGACATTACGTTCACACTGCGTATTTGTCGTGCTCAGGTCTATCCAAAACAATACTTAGATGGAGCAGGCTGTGTGACAATTCCTTGCATCGAAGGGCACCGAGTTTTACCAAAGTGGCTTCTTCGACGTTAAGAGGAACGTCTCAATGTTGATTGCGACTATGTCGAAAAATAGTGCAAGATGTATAGTTCATGATGAAACGGTTTATTTTTTATGCAATAAAATTTCCTTTGAGAAAAAGATAAGTTACACTCGAACATCCCTCTCCTAGCAGCCCATGCATTCAGCGACACTGAAACCATATATGTATATGTATGTATATGTATGTATATTAGTATATTAATATGTATGTATGTAATAATATCTATATACTATGCATGCCAATAATGTCAGCTAATAACAATATGTATACATATATGTATAACTTATATATAATATCATAATATATATATATATATGTGTGTGTGTGTCAACTGTGTGGCCAGCTTAATATGTATGTGTGTAATAATATATACGTAATAACTGTTTGTTTATATAATAACGTATGTATATGTATATATGTATATAACACTAATATATATATATTATATATGTTAATTGTTTTCTTATTTAATAATTAAAACTTTACTATACTCCCTCGTAAGTGAATTCAAGTAGCAGCATCAATATTATTTTGTGTTTTTTCTGGCCGTGGGAGCTCAGTGGTTGTGGTCGTGGACTCGCATCCAGTTGTTTTTGTCAAGTCGTGGGTTCTAGTCCTGATACTACTAAAGATCCGCCGTTTAGTCGGGGCTGATGCTCTTTAAATCTATCGAGACTCAAATTAGCGTGGAGCTTTGGAGATGGAAATGCTAACTCAGATGTCTTCCTCGTCACTCGACCCAGGCTCATAATTACGAGGTCCATCACCGATAGCCCTCGAGTTGTTTCTCGTGCGATGTTAATCAAATCAATCAGTTTTTCTTTTCCATTCTTTTTTGCGTTCAACCCGAATGAAAAATTGATGTCAGATGGAGATATGAATTACTCCTCGGAGAGTTATTTGAACACCCTCATGCTCTCCAGCATCAGAATTTTTTGTAAAGGTAAAGGAATAAAGTTTGGCTCTAGCTTTTAATGTTATTGATTATTTGTTTGCTCATCTTCTGATGCTGGAGAGCTAAATGGTAGACTGAAAGTAATATGAATCTCTCTAACTCATTAATATAAGTGAATTTCTTTATTGTTCCAAATGTTAAAAATTCTTTGTATATAAAATATGTTACTAATAAAAGCGAAAATTTAATATGCCATATTTTCAATGAAGTAAATAAAAGTAGATTTGTACCAGTTGTAAGCAAGTAGATTTCATAAGCTAGTTTTTCTAGATTTCCTTTTTTAAATAGTCCCAGAAGAAAGAAATTCTCAAAGTAAGATATTTAATTATATTATAGTGGAAGAAAAAGATTGCTTTTATGTAGTTTTTTGCATATGTTTTTCTTTTTTTCTTTTTACAACGTTTTTCTGAATTTCACTTGGTGTGTGTGTGTCATCAAATTTTCGATCGTTAATTTAACCAACTTCCCATGAAGCTAGAGCTTTGAAATTTTGGGAATCGTTCGTACTCGCCTAACAATGCAATATTTAGACGTTTGCGACAAGTTTTAACTCATATTTTTTTAATAATGCAGTTTAGCCCAATCACTTAGAGCAATTTGAATAATTGCCAAACTTGGCGAAATTTTTTTTTTTTTTTTTTTTTTTTGGCTGAATGTTAAGTCCGCTTCGCGGACCAATTTAGCAACATTTGGCAAAATACCGCCAAATAATTCCTGTCTCTAAGAGTGGTTTGACTAAACTGTATTCCAACCATTTAATTTACCGGATTAATTAATTTTAGTTAGTTTTAACGTTGTTATGTATTTCACTTGGTGTATGTCTGTATGTATGTGTATCATTGTGTCATCAAATTGTCTATTGTTAATTTAACCAACTTCCCATCAAGCTAGAGCTCTGAAATTTTGGGAACCGTTCTTATTTGCCTAACAATGCAATATTCAGATATTTGCTACCAGTTTTAACTAATATTTTAATATTTTTTTAATAAACTTTGCCACCATATAAAAACGTTGGTTTCTATTTCGAATTATTTAAATTAAGAAGTTTGATTTCTGTGTTTAACAAATTAATAATAAGAAAATGATGTAAGCTAATTCAGAATTGAAATTTGATGTTTGTTTTAAAAAATCAGTTTCGAAATTTCATTTTTGTTTATTTTTATCAGTTCCTAGAGATAGTTTCGGGTATAGAGTTTTGAGCTACATTTCCTATCTTTTTATCTTTTTTCACATATGACATAACATTTTTGTGGAGAGAATGCATTATGTATCCAGATAATAAAACTGTTTTTCTTCAATAATTATTTTCTTCATAACATTCACTAAAGAAACTTGGAATGATTTTCCTAAATAGTTACTTAAAATTCCAGATGCTGATCTATTTTTCAAAAAATGATTGAATTAAAAGGAAGAAGGCATGATTTTTTGATAGTTACCTCATTAAAGATATTTATAATTATATTAACTTATTGTACGTTTCTTTATATTGAGATAAAGCCATAATCATTAAAAATTATAAAGGAATCTCATAATAAAACAAATGAAAAGTATTATTGTTAAATTTTTAAGATAACTCACACATGCATTTTAGTTTAGTTTTTACTAACGTCGCACTAGAAGCAACACTAGAGCTATTGGCGACGGACCTCGTGATTTTGAACCTCGGTCAAGTGACGAGGATGACGCCTGAGCTGGCACCCCCTCTCCTAACTTCTACACCACTCCTTCGGAAGGACTTTGGGCCCCGACAGATTTAACGTGCATCAACGCATACATACACATAGAAATTCGTTAGGTGTTAGCCAATATTAGCTTACATTTTTTCATAACAAATCTAATATAAGTTACAAGACAATCTAAAAATTATTTAGACGTGAATGTAAGTGTATAAGTTCTAAAAAAATATATTTTTCATAGTAAAAATAAAATATCGTTCAAATTCGTAATTAAAACTACTTTAAAATTATATATTTGAGCCATTCAAAAGGGAATATAATTTAATACATACCAAAGACATATCATAGAATAAAGTTATATAAATAATAATCAAGTTTTATAACTCAAGATTAAGGCTTGTGAAGGATCTATTCAGTTAATCTACTGAAACTCATTTGAAATATGTGTGGAAACTTGGAGAAACTTCTAAAATCTAAAGCTACTTTTAGAAAGAGCTACAACAGCAGTGAAGAGAAACCACAGAAATTAATCCTTCTTTCCATTTATAATAATAAAACAAATAGCTTTCAAACTTTTTCTAGAAATCTTGAATTAATTAAAAAAAAACTTTCAAATTTGTTCTGCGCTTGAAATATGAATTTGATCAAACAATTTTAAACCCACGTTCTTCGTAAGATACTGAGTGACGTGAATAGTAATTTTAGTCCATAATAATTTTAATTCGATAAACTCTTTCAAAGCGTCTAAAATTAGTCATTGTAAGATAAAATGATACTTAATATAAATTATTCCTAGTCTCTGTGTAATGAATAATTTGAATTTCATCATTTAGGAGTTATGTGTCCCATTAGGAACTAAAAACCATTAGCAATTTTTTTCATTCTCAATAACAATTATCATTTGGGGAAAAAGATGAAATCATTGAATTCCCAATATCTTTCAACCATTTAAAAATGGTAATGATATATTCCTGAGGAATTGATTTTTGTTATATTCTATAGTTTTGTTAAGAAATTTTATAAATAATATTATACTTTTATACTTCAATTTTAGTTTAAATTATGAAAATAGTGTTGCAGGGAAAAAAATCCATGTATAACAGAGAAATTGTAAAAATGATTGAATAAATAAGTAAAAACATTTGCCATAATTGCTGAAAAGGTAATATTAATTTAACCAAGAACAGATTCCACGTATTTGAAAGTTTCTTATTATATTTTAGTTACGAAATAAATAAATATCGACGCTGATACTTATAAAAGCAATCAAATTGTTATCATTAAGAATCTTATGAAGCTGATTTGAGAAATGGATGCAAATAGCAAATCTTAATTATGGTTTAGCCCAATTTCTGTTGCTTGTAAAATCTGGTAAAGTAATTTTATTTGCTCAAATAATAATTTTACAATTAATGAAGATTGATTACCTATATATACCTATTAAACTAAGAATACTTTAAGTTACATTGATGTCACTGTCGTTGGAACTGACTTATTTCCAGACATTTCCCGCTGGTGTCTCTCAAACAGTGATTATCTGTCTGATCATATGATGGTTGAATTTTAAATTTTAGTACCCAAGTCTGTGTCTCAAACATCCTTATTTTCGATGTAAAGAAGGCCAATTGGAATCGTTTTCATACCTTTTGTTCTTCCAGTATTTATTCACTTTTTGATCTTCTCGGCACTTGCTCTAATAACCTACTCTTAAACTCTACAGCAGAAGACTTCGAATTCATTTTTTTAAGGCTTCAGTTTTTTAATGCCTCCCAGGAAACGCAGTTTTTACAACGTCTTATGGTGGTTCACTGAAATCGGTTGCATGCGAAAAATGTAAATACTTCCAGAAGTAGATTTCAAAGTACTTGCAATGCAATTTTAGAGAAGTCTTTAAAAACTAAATATATTGGCTACAGAAAAGAATGTAATAAGCTACTTTTAAATTCAAAGCTTACCACTTCCTTTCTATAATTGATGCTCAGAAGGTTTGGGGGGAATCTACAATTTCGGCGCTGAAACAATATCATGAAAAATGGTTTTTAGCTTCCAAATAGAAGCTTCGCTAATTTTTTGCAGGAGACAATTAAAACTCTCTTCAAAAACATTTCCCCATCTGTTGTGAAAAAAATGACAACTTTTCCATAAATTCTTTCATCAGGCTTCTTGATCTGCTCATTTTTCATATTCAAATCCATGTTTTTTTTTAATGAGGAAGTTAACTCTGTAATTGCAAAGTTAAAACCAAATATTCGACTCAGTCCTGGATTCGTCTGAAATTTTAAAGCAATCCCTCATTTCATGATCCCTTTTTTTTTTCCTTAAATATTTAACACTTGCTTGAACATTAGGGTTTCCCCCCGAGCCCGGATAAGTGCCCTACATCCTCCAAAATTTTGCTTTCAAAGATAATCAATCTCTCTATATCATCTGTGTCAAGCTGTACAACTAATTTCTGATATCCCTCATCCGTGAGAATGGAGTGCATTCACAATAAAGTTGAAAAAGATTTTACCATTTGTTTGCTTTACCGATGGTAGGAAAATTAATAAATATGATGTTTTTGTGTTTGCAATTTTAAATAATGGTACTGAAATTGAACATTATCAATACAGAATTAATGAAGAATGTATTGTTTTATCGGCGAATTCTAAAGCACTGACCATACCATCATATGGACCTTGCAACATAAAGTTGTTTCTGTGTCTCTGATTTGTTCAGATTTCCTTTCTTTCTAATTATAGAAATTTCTTAGAAAAACCATAAAGTTTTCATGGACATAGATATCCTAGGGTCCCTTGCTTTTGTTCGTAGCTATACTGGAGTTCTGATGCTGATTTCTTGGCTAAGACTGTAACCAAACGAGATACTGATACTTTAGTTAATATTCATTTATAAGAAAAACCTAGAAGCAGTTGTCTCAATCTGGAACAATTTGTACAATCAATCAATTCATTCTTTTCTGATAAAGAAACTTTTCTGTTCCATTCCACATAGATTGTCATGTTATCATTTTTATACAAGTTTTAAAATCACTAAGTTTTCTTTCTGGTCATGGTAATTTTAGAGTGTACCTCAACAGACTTACATGTACCCTTCTAAATTTTACGAATGTAGTGCTGGTAGGGAGCAAAGTGTTGAACATCTCATTATTTTCTGTTCAAAGTTAAAGAAAGAAAGAAAGTTCTTGAAAATCAAACCACATGCTCTTAAAATCAAATGGCCTTCAAAAGTTTTTCCTATTTGTTTCTAGTAAAGCTGCGTTTGCTTTATTTTCTAACTTCATTGATTTGATTTTGTGGCTTCATTAATTTGATTTTGTGGCTTCATTAATTTGATTTTGTGACTTCATTATTTTGATTTAATGACTTCATAGCTTGAATTTTGTGACTTCATTAATTTG
>BMAW01116731.1:658758-680451 GCA_019974015.1 Nephila pilipes
CTTCATTAATTTGATTTTGTGACTTCATTATTTTGATTTAATGACTTCATAGCTTGAATTTTGTGACTTCATTAATTTGTTTTGTATCTTCATTCATTTTTCGTTCACTTATTTTTTGTAATTTTTGTTTGCAAATTGTATTTTATTTTACTTTGTTTTATGCTTACATTTACCTTCTTCTGTAAGTCCTATGTGATACTTGTGGTGCACGGGAATTGTTTCATATATTTTAAGTAAAAAAAACAAATTTAAAAAATGCTCTTACACAAAAACATATTTACGAATAAAAACTACTCATACAATTAAGCATTATATCTATTGCAATAAAATATTCACAATCCCAGTATTCATATTGAATACATTAAGAGATTTTTGGTTATTATTAATATTTTCTCTCTCATATGCTTTTATCATAGACAATCAGATAACATTGCTTAGAATAAATAAAATTATTTTCATAAAAATTCACTGTTAATCAAGTCTATCTTTTCTTTTGTTACAAACTAGTATTATAAAAATTGTGTTTTGAGTCTTCCATTCCTTTAACGTTTAAGATGTAACAACGGTAGGAAATAAGTAACATTTAAAAATATATTTTAAAAAAGACATCAAATCAATTTTTCTAAATTTTCCTTCATATTTTGCAAATATTGCGCCCCTACCGAAACACTATACGACTAAGATATTTGAGACTTTTTACAAAATTGCAAGCAATTGTTTCAGAACTCTTTTGATTTCCATATACCAACAGATATTTCACTAAATCTAAATCTAATTAAAACCACTTGAATAATTGGAAAAAAGATTAAACCTACAATAATTTTAATATGCCACTTGTGTGTGTATAGATGTGTAAGCCAAACACATATATACAGTCATTCACTCATATTCATTTCCTGTTAGGCTGTTATGTTTGTATCAAGACATTCATAAAAATTCAATTGTACGGGTAAATGCTAAACTCCCTCACAACTCTTTATTATAGTATGCCTTATTAATGGTTTAAATACACATTACAAGCAAGAAAAATTAGAGGAACAGTCTATTTATCGCTTATGTTAGGATTAAATAAATATTTAAACAAGTGATATTTCAAAGTGACGTTCAAAAACTGCTTTTATGATGGAAAAAAGGAATTTAGTTATTAACTTGAAATGCCAAACTTATGCTAAAACTATCTCTAAGTTTTCAAATCAATGGTTTTCGAAGATCCAGTTTCAACGATGAAGAACGTTGTCATCGATTGGTTGTTATCTTCGAAGGTTTGTTGAAAGTACGTATTACTTTCACCAAAAATAAGTGATGCACCTGCAGTTTATAAGTTAAATAAACATAATTTTGCTGAATATCCCAAATCTCTAGATAAACCTCTATAAAATATAAACAAATATCAATTACAGAAAATGCTGAGTCTTTTGAGCGATAATACTACGGAGGAAAGTAAAGCCACTTAATTTTCGGAAAGTTTCAAAAGCTTCCGAGACAAGTTGAAAGATTTTAGAACTCGTTAGCTAAGGCTACATTAGATATGAAAAATATTGCTCAACGTTTTCACGTAAATACGTATCTTAAGGGTACTGATTAAATTATATAACTGCGAAAAATAATGGAACATTTAGTTGTTTTAGTGGATAGATTTAAAGTGATTAAGTATTAATAAAGGGAAATTTAGCACTACAAAGGAAGTTCTACGCAGTTTTTATTAATTATGGTTATACATTCAGCTTAGGAAATGCAAAAGAATAAATAAATGTATTGCAACATAATAAAGAATTAACACTGTACTGCATTCATATTTGGCACATTTCTTTCATCGTTATCAAAGCTTTAATGCTTCAAGACACATACTTTCTTTGTACATTTTACGTATTATTTGCCATGAATTTACTATTTTTTGTAATAATTACCGTTTAGTTATTATTGTATCTTTGCAAATTTTACGCTTTGTGGTTTGCCATAAATTTTCAATCAGATTCATATCCGGAGAATTACTTGGCCTGGGTAAAATTGGGGTATTTTTGTCCTGTTATATATATATAGAAGATTGTAATAATTCTTGTTTTATGGCAAAATGCTAAATCATGCATAAAAATAAAATGCTCATCATTTGAGAATCACTTTTGATGTTGGGCATTAAGCTAATTCGCAATTCTTCTCTGTATTAGTCTTGCCTTATGGTTCCTTGTATGAAGGCGTCCAACTCTCTTGAACTTATTACAGACAGATGATAAATTTGATTGGATGCTTTACTCTTTGGATAAAGCAATCAGGAGGAAAGTTTTCACCTGGGTGCCGATGAACATAGATAATTTTATTTGCTAAAATTTCAGTCGTAGACTCGTTTGAGAAGCGCAATTGGAGTCATGATGTAAAATTATTAATGCTCAAAAAAAAAAAAAAAAGAATCAAAAAAACAAGTAAAAATAAAAATAATCTTAATTTACTTTATTTCTGTCATCAACCACCATGTTGAGATGTTCTCGAGCCCATGCAAGACGTTTTTTTTTTCATTACCTCAGTAATTTTTTTTCACGAGACGATGCCGATTTTTCACGACTGACAAATTTTTTTCTGCTGGCTGTCCTCAGACGGTTTCTTTTCTAAATAGCAAACCAAGCTTTTTTAATCAATTAGATTAGTGTCTTGTAGCATTCCCCCCTTTTCCAAAGAAATATTCGTATTCATTTTGTCAGAGCGAGACAATATTACCCTTTTCCCGCCACAATCCTTTTTCATTTTGGAGAAAGCGTCACAATTTCCTCTAAATTAACCTCTATTTTGTCAATGATTTGGAAATACCTGAAATATGCCTTATCCTTCTTTAATAATGATCTGTCTGCAATATGAGCGTTTTTATCACAGATTTTTTTCCATGGAGCAAGATAGGTACTTCTACCCAAAACTGTATAGGAATAAAATGAGAATATTTTGGGGATAAGTATAAGACTCCGCTTAAGGAAATGCTTTCATTAACTAATAGTTGAAGTGGGATCCTGATGCGAAACTACAATGTAGAACCAAAATAATGGTTGGATTGAGATCCCGTGACGAGAGGTAATCTCTATAAACCTACAGATTTTAATATTAAAGTCAAAAACATTATTTAAAGTAAATTTGAACTAAATATTAAAAATAAAATATTTACATAGAATAAAATTAATTTACTTAAAAAATACAGTCTCGTTTCATTTGTGGTGCTAATAAATGTGTCAAATGAGATTAAAATATTAAATTATGAAACTATGAGACTGTTTATTTTAATCTGTATAATCACTTTACAAAGGGTGGCTATTAAATAATGAGATTTAATCTGGAAAAAAAACATTTTATTTTGATATCATACCTCTTCACAGAAAACGCAGAATGCGTCACATTATCTTGGTGGATAATCTGTGATGTGTCCTTCCACATTTCGGGTCATTTTTTCCCTTATTCTTTCACGAAGTTCAGCAAGAATTTGAAGGTAGTAATATTGATTAATTGTTTGACTTTCAGGAACCCAGTGAAGGTATACAATCCCATAAACATCGAAAAAAAAAAAACAATCATGATTGCTTTGAACTTTATTTTGTACATTCAACCTTTTTTGGCTCTCGGTAAAGATGGACTCTTCCAGTACATGGATTAGCACTTCGTTTTAAAATCATCAATAAAAACCTACGATTCGTCACACGTTGTTATCCTTTCTAATGAATTCGGCCATTTTCAATGGCATTCAAAGTGTCAGGACAAAACATTTTCCGAGTTTCTTGTTGTTAAAACGTGAGAATTTTAGACACCACTTTGGCACACCCTTTATTCATGTTAAAATTGTAATGTAAAATGTATCGTACGGATAATTTGTCAATTCCTACAGTCTCAGTGACCACACGAAAACTTAAGAGAATGTCAGATTGAATCAGGTTACTGATTTTTTTCGATATTGTCATCCGTCTTCCCACGGTCCACATCGAATCGTCGATCGTCGGTCCACGGCTACGGTGAATCATCTTCAACATCTTCTATATCATCTTGAAGACACTTGAGCTTCTCAAAAATACTTTCACACAATAAACATTCATTGTTATACACTTCTTTCAACAAATTAATAGTTTCAGTAGCAGTTTTTCCAAGTTTCATGCGAAATTTCTCAACAGTTCGTTTCTCTATTGTTACTTATCCTTTATCCGTGGAAATTCATAAATAAAATTATTCATAACTCTAATGCGAACGAAGTTATAGTTCTGTAGCAGCGTCAGTCAACTGTTTGCCGAGTTAGTTTCAAAGATAATAGTATTAAGATATACAGATCAAATTGGCCGTTCCATTCGTTTCCAATCTCACTCCCTAAGGTATTATTAAATGAGTCTAGCTCAGTGAAGCTGGGGATTATCACCAGCTCACATGAATTGATCATATCCACTTCATCCTTGTGTGTGTGTGTAGTGAAAGACAGACGATCTCCCTTAAACTCCTGCAGGCGGTATTTTATCGATTATTCGTTAATGTCGCACTAGAAACAACACGAGGGAGTTTGGAACGGGTCTCGTAATTTTGTATCTCAATTAAGTCCCAATAACAATACCCGAGATGACAACACCTCTTGAGATTTCCTCTTCATGCCAAAAGGAGGACTTGGAACTTCAATAGATTTAACATGCATAAGTCTCAATACACAACAAATCTTTAGTAACAGCACGACTCGAACACTCGACTCGAGTGAAAAGCACCGGCTTTGATTTCGTAATATTGATTATTTGGTTTCCGAGTAATGAATATTGCTGGTAGGTGAGTTATTGCACTACATGTCGAATACTTTCCTGATATAATCGGATAAGAATCTCTGATATTCTTCGTGATTTCATTGAAACTTATTTCAATTTCAATACTATTTCGAATTTGGTTTATGTCAATATGGATTAAACTTTTAACAGATATCAATTTTCCAGCCGATGAATTGAGGGGTTACTAGAATCAATTGCTATAAAACAAATTCTATATACGAGTATAAAGGAAATTATTAAAAACTTAGCAAGAAGCATAAGCGAATTATTAGAAATATAGCATTCAAATTTAATTTTCTCTTCAAAATAGATTTCTGTAAATTTATATAAAATAATAATCTAGTAATCTCTCTCCCAGGTATGCGGTCGTCCTAGCCTAGTAATTATAGTCTCAGCTCATAGTCAAAGTTGCTTGCGTCGTATGGAGGGAATCATATCCGAAAGCGAAACAAAATCGTCGCATCGCAAAAAAAAAAAAATTACAACTCTATTTCGATCCTGCATTCATTTCTATAAAGGCCAAATTATTAGAATCTGATTTGAGAAAGACCGAGAGTTACAATAAGGAATTGTTTCTATCATCGTTTTTGAATTTCGTAGAAAACAATTTATTTCTCATTGCAATCTGATTGCAGTTTGTTTAAAATTAAATAAGAACAAATTTTGAATGTAATTTAAGATATTTGACTTTTTAAACATTGAACGCGTTTAAAAACTTCTAAACAATTAAGTTTCCATTTAATTAAGTGTTATTAACTAAATGTTTTAGTCTCACTCGAGTAAATCCAATTTTATTAAAACCCTCAGAAAATGTCGTAGTCGGTTAGATACTTTCTAAATAAAACTGGAGCAATTCGTAACCTGTAGTTAATATGCTGACCAAAAGGGGAAAAAAATCATAAATTTAGTCTTTATCAGATTGTAACAAAAAAAATCATTAATAAATTGACAAATACGATATTAAAATGCTATCAATGTATAAGCGATAAAATGTTGCATTTAATACGCTTTCAGCTCTAAGACAGTCCGAAAATTGTTCTTGAGTAATTGTATTTTTCTATCTCTCTCTGATACACACAATGAAACCAATAAGTCCTAGTTGGTAAACGAGAGACTCAGAGGTAAAATTAAAATAATGTAAGCAATGGGCAATCTAGTATATATTCATTTGAAATTGCCGTCCTTTCGTGCAATTTTTTCAGTATAATCAATTATCATTGTTCTTATTTCCTACTTTTGTCTCGCTATAAATGTTTTTGCGTGCTGGCACAGGCTTTCGCTTTGAAATTGTAATTAGTAGAGTTGACGTCAAAGAATTATATAAATGTATTGTATTTGTGGCGGTTTGATGAAAAATGCTGTTTTGGAAATAATGTTTTTTTCCTGCTTATCTTTCCACGCTATTATTGGTTACTTTTTAGAAGACATGCAAGTACAACTCATACCTGTTTTAACACGAATCATTTTGAAACGATTCGGAAATGACACTGATGAGAAAAACTGATAATAGAGATGTTACTTGTATCTTCATTAAGAGTGAATTATTTCTCTCTCTGTATATATATGTATATATATATATATATATATATATATATATATATATATATATATATACATATATACAAGGAGGGATAATTAAATAACCGGTCTGGTCTTAAAAATTAGCTTTATTGAAAACATCATACAAATACCTATTAGTCCCTTCAACATATTCCTCTTCTCTATCAATACATCACTGCATATGAGTTTTCTACTGTTCACAGCAGTGCTGCAGGTCATTAGGTGTCACCTTCCTCAGCAAGTCTGCCTTTTTTCCTTTCATCTCTTCTACAGATTGAAAATGCGTTCCCTTTAAGGCATTTTTCTCTGTTGGAAACAGGTAGAAGTCGCATGGTGCAAGATTTGTAGAGTACGGTGGATACTCTACCACAGTCATGCGTTTGTCCGCCAAGAACTATTTCACTGAGAGCGCATTTTGCTCCTGAGCGTTGCTTGGTGTTTGATTTTTTGGTACCAGTTTTGCGCAGACTTTCGTCATATGCAAATCTGTTGTCAAAATGTTTCATATTGTCTCTTTGTCTATGTTCATAATATCTGACATCATCCGAACACTCAAACGTTGGTCTTTATGCAAGATTTCATTAATTTTTTCATCAGTTCTTAATGTCACAGGTCGACCAGAACATTCAACATCTTCAACAAACTCCTGACCTTCCGAAAACCATTTGTACTATTCAAAAATTTGATTGCGTGACATGCATTTATCTCCAAACATCTCCTTTAACAATTTAAAACATTCAGTTGGAATTTTTGTTTAAGTTTCAAATCTATGTGCTGCTCGATTTTTACGTTTGGTAGCGGCACTTCGACACAACATCTTACTCAAACAGGGATGAAAAATATACTGAACTAGATAGAAGGACGAAATAACATGCCACCTGCACCGGAAGCCTCAAGATCAACTACATTCCATTCTTAATCCTCCACGTCAAGCTCAGTCCCGTTATTTAATTGTCACACCTTGTATATAAATATATATATATATATAATTCGATCAAGATATCTTAGAAAACGAAAAACAAAATGGTAAAAAAAATCTTAAAGACAAGGAGTTTGTTCAAAAAAGTGTACATGGCTACTTTTGGAAGTGGCGAATATTTAAGGAATATTCTTAATTTATCTGAGATTTGTGCCGATTGGATCAGACTACAAAATGTAGAAGCAAATGGTTATACGCAAAAACATGCCACGAAATATATTCATAATGCATATCGTAAAATGTGTTATCAGGCCAAAATGGCGTAACTGAAGATAAAAGTTAATAATCCCAACAATCAAAAAAGTAACTTCAAAGGATTCTACTGCAAAAGTTAATTGCGTGTTCTCAAACATGATGATAAATAAATCAAAACCAAGTATTGATGACGGTTATTTTAAACAATGTGGAGAAATCTGGCAGATGTACTTTGCTCTGATAAAAAGAAGTCATTTATCAGAACTATTAACCAGATGCACATTGATGGAATAGAAAAATATATCTAAAATAGTTTAAAGAGAAGAGATTATAATTAGAAATTAAGGCTAAGACGATAGACGGTAGCATGAATTCTGCAAAACAGTTCAATTTGCATCTATGTTAAAGGTATTGGTGACGAATAAATATCACAGAAAAAATGGTTTCATTAAAACTGTGAATTGTTTCAACCAAAGATAGTGGAAAATGCATCTCAAAACAATATTCATCTTTTGCTGTGAATGTATTTAGTTACCAATTATAGAACTCCGGGGTAATTATTATAAAAGATATGTACTTTTAAAATAAATAAAAGTTATGCAAATGCCATAAACAATGTATATATGATCATATATCATTGCATATGATTGTATAAAAAAATAGAAGAAATTTAATAACTTGGCTATTTTTATCGTAAATGGATAAAATTAGTATTATTCATGATAGCCAAAAAATAATTAAATTGAGATGTTAAAGGAATAGATTTAATTGACTTAACTATTACCTTAGTTAATTAACTTTTAAAATACTTTTTTATTGTGAAAACCAAAAGTTCGAAGAGGAACATTAGTTAGAGATTGGTGTAAATAGTCCATGCACTGAATTTCATTCAAATCCAATTATCAGTTCTAGAGATATTACAAGAAAATCCTTAAATATTTACTAGATCACATTGCATAAATAATTCATAACATTATAGTTTGTTTTTCAAAACTCTTTGATAAGTGAGTCAATAATTAAATATTCTGAAAAAGTTTTCATCCCTTGTGACTTAGTGATTTCCTATCGATTTAACTTTGAATATTTCTTGAGCTATTGGGACACGGAATTTTGAACTTAGGATATTAGAGTATTTGATTTAGAGTATTTCTATAAAATATATTTTCTTAGATAAAAATATCCTTTGTTTTACAATCATACTTTATCGCTATTTGTAAGCTTCCATATTTGTTAGCATTTTTTCTGAAGTATGATTCATACGAATAAATGAACTTACAAACAAAATATCTGATGGACGTCTCTTGAGAATTCAATGATATTTGGAACTATTCAGTCTATAGATGTATTAGTACCTCAAGAAAATATCAAACGTCTCTCTATATATCCTGTTAATGTTTTGTCTCTTATTTTTATGACAAAGAATTCAAGGATTAATGATGTTTAACTTTCTAATAAATATGTTAACTTTATACAGAAAACGTTCTTTAATTCGGAATTTTTGGTTCGGCATATTGTATAACCCAGGGTAAATCGAGAATTCGCTTTCGGACTTTTTCCGAATGGATTAACGCGCTTGTTGATGAAACTGTAAATCAAAATCCAAACCTTAGTAGTAATAATCAAAATGTGGAACTATATTTGCTATAAAATATGCCAAACAATTATTTTAAAGATATTTTTCGTGAGGAAATTACTGACTGGACAGAAATCGACGAAAATGTGACAGTGGTCGAGGAACGGCATGATAACTCAAAGTTTAAATCTACGAGAAGTCTAGATTAAGGAGCCATTAAAGCTGAAGCTAAAGTCTCGTGGCAAAAGGTTCTAATAAATTAATTATATTTTTGAAATATGTCGAATCTAACATATAATTCAAATCTTCAGAACTTATAAATCTATGTATAAATCAAAATGGTTTTTGTTGATGAAAATATCTGAATCACGGAAACAAAGCAGTACTTTTTTAAATACTAACACCCATCTGCAATTTGTCATGCTCAAAGAAGGTTGTCAAGAGTTGTTTTAACTATCATTTAACCATGTTAATTTTTTGCACCCTTATCAATACAAGGATATTCAATTAAATTATTGTTCAATATTTTAATTTCTGCTAGAGTGACCTGAAATATTCCGATCGAAATTTATATTGTCTAAACAGGTTCAGAATGTGCGTAAACACATCACACGCACGTTTTAATCGTTTAAAGTTTTATCTAGAATAACACTCACAATTCTGGCATCCTCGGTAAAACTATATGGACATTCTATAAATGCAACAAAATTGTTCTGGTAGGGGTAGCCTAGTGGTCACGACCGTGGAGTCGTGGCCGGTCGTAAGTTCAAGGCTCGATGTCACTAAAATCCTACCGGGAGTCGGGCCAGATATACTTTAAATTTGGTTAAGGCCCCCAAGTTCGCCCATTGGCGTAGTGTGGCTGGTGCTAGTTGAGGTATCGTCTTCATCACTTGACCGAGGTTTAAAATCAAGAGAGTCGTCGCCAATAACCCTTCTATTACTGCCCTAAACACTCACTGACAAGTTTACTCAACCGGTACGATCACAGTACGGAACGTTCCGCATTAAAAAACGTTCACTGTATTCAACGCAGTTTTTTTAAAAAATATTTTCCTTTTTTTTTAAATTCATTCATTCCACAGATGAATATTAACGCATTTTATCAGTGGTCGAAAGTAACTCATCATCACCCATTGTGATCCATGGGAGTTATGAGTCTGTAAACCACTATTCTAGATTTTTATCCAAAATCATAAGGGGATGTATAAACTCGGTCTTAGTCATGTGCAATGAATAATTATTGTAAAAGAAGGCTAATTAGGTTTCCCCCGAAAATTTCTTATTTTTGTCCATAAATCAAACTTGACTTTTTTTTTAAATGTAAGGTTATTTTACGAAGTTCCTCAAAATAACTTTTTTTTTCTGAGAATTTCGCTCCAGAGCATCTTACGATATCATCCAATCCACTATTTACGAATCAGCTCAGAAAATATCCAAATCTAATGAATGAATGAGAAAAACATCTTTTACGTATGACAGTTCTTGTCTGTCATCGAACGCCTTTTATCATCAACAACTAAAATCTGACTTTTCCAGTTGCTGATCTCTCAATAATGATACGGTTTTGAAAACTTATGCAACAGTTTCGTGAGTCTTTTATAACATCCAATTTGCTATTCTAGTTGTTGATTTCTCATCGTTAATGGATGCGATATTTTTTCAAATTATGCAACAATTTCATGAAACTTGCGTAACATTTTTCTGATAATGTATTAAAATTACTCTCTAGAATTTTTGTGTGATGCAATGCATTTCTAATGTAAACCCTTCTCATAATGTACCGTATTCACAATAAGAATACAAAACGCAGACCATTATAAAATTCAAAGAAATTATTGGATAATTTTAGTTAGATTTAATACGATTACATTTCCCAAATATTTAGTCTGGGACGAGTTCAGAGAACTAATTATTTTTAACGAAATTTGGTAAAACATGCATAATTCCAAAACATTACATTTATCATAGTGTCATCAAATCGCAAAACACTTCGTATTCATAAAATATACATATTTGATAAAATAGATATATTTACAAAATATCTTTTTAGACATCAAAGTATCAGTTACAATATCGTATACATAACAATAATGTAAAAAGTAGGCCAATGTGAAATGAAAACAAATTGCATCATTTTAAGTTAAATTTAATCAGATTATATTGTTATCGAAGATTTAGACTATGTCAAGTTCATGGAACCCATTACTTTTAACGAAATTTATCAAGTAGGCATAACTTCCAAACATAATAATAATTTTAATGATTTAGTCTGATGTTGCTGAAATTGTTTTATTCACGTTGGTGTTCAAAACTAA
Organism: Nephila pilipes; assembly: GCA_019974015.1. Classification (NCBI taxonomy): domain Eukaryota; kingdom Metazoa; phylum Arthropoda; class Arachnida; order Araneae; family Nephilidae; genus Nephila; species Nephila pilipes. Next base: position 670,147 of record BMAW01116731.1, read on the forward strand.
GAGAATTTTCTCTTTTGGTTGACTATCTTCAGAAGAACTGGGCAGATTCTAATGAAATTGAGTATGTAAATATTTGGTTGATATAATACCAAATTCTTTTTTTAAAAACTGTTATGACCCCACACGCATGATAGAGAGTATGGTTCAACAAAATTTGAAAAAGAAGCAGCAAGATGTAACAAAAACAATTAATGAAGAATCTAGCTCTTCTTAGAATTATTTAGTTTTTACAATGCGAATACATGATGAGAGCAAGACACTTTATGGGACCCTGTAGTAGTCGCTCTATGTTTTTATCCCTATCCCTCACAGTTGTCACAGGGCCTCTGTCAAAGTCATAAAAATCTGTAAGTTCGTCCAACATGATGCCTGAACCATCAAAACTCCGATGATAAGATTTAAATTATTATTTTAATCATACTTAAGCTTTAAATGAAATTACCTCCAGAAATTAAAATATTTTAAGTAAACTCATATACTCAACAAATTTTAAAAATGGTTAATATCTAAGAAAACAAATAAGAACAAAAAACTACCCTGAAAGAATTTCCTTTTTAAAAATGTAGTTAAATATTTCAATTGATATTTTGATACCTAAAAATAACGAATAAGTATTTTTTCTTAACCTAGCTAAGAAATTTTATTATTTAGTTCTTTCAGAAAATTAAATTTATATCAAACTTCTTATCTTTAAATTGATTGTAAATACCTATAAAAGTTCCATGGTACATTTTTATGAGTTCTGCAATCTCCTATGTGATTTTAAGTTGATGCTGGAATTAGAATCGATTGCAAAAAAAATGTTCATATCTCAGAAAAAGTAGCAAAATATGGAAAATTACAGAAATCACTAATAAAGAATAAACTATTTAAGATAATTCTCTAATTCATGTTAAATTTTATTTGATAAAAATTTTCTAAGGTTCAGATTAATTGATCGAAAGTCTTGAATATTGTTGTTAACAGAAGTATCAAAAAATAAATGATGAAAAGGGAATATAAATTTTTTTAAAAAAAAATCGATAATTTTAATAATTTCTAGAAGTTTAGATTTCATTTATTAAACCATGTTGTATCCGTAGATACTTATATGATTTATTGATGTAATAAAAATGAAATTACTAAAAATTGAAATATTTCGCGGCACATATCAAATATTCCACTCTTCTGAATCACTCTTGTGAGCATCTACCCTATCTTTCTCATTAAGACACATCATTTCTCTCTCCATCAAATTAGTTCAGTGAACTTCAGTAAGGAGCGTTAACCCGAATCTTAGAACTAGAGATGGTCGGAATGGTGTATTTATCAGGCAAATCTTCCATCGAAATTTAGTCTTTTGTCACCAAGTGAATACAAACACGCGATAAGATAGATTCTCATCCTAAGGTCAGCGAACAACAAAATATATCCCCGATTTCCCCCCTACCATCTCTCTAATCTCTGCTATCCGTATATTGACCTACCATATTTCACCATCTCATCGCGAAGGTAATAAGTATACTCTGGGGCATAGAGGCAATGCCAAAAAATTTTGATAAAAGTTAGAAAAAGAAAGTTATGCTTGTGAAGACATGTTTGTGATGATTTGATATTTTTAAAGATTATGCAACTAACACGTGTTATTAGGATGCTTTTGAGTTTACAGATCATTGAGTAAATCGTAAATTTATCATTTAATAGATATGGTCTACCTATACGTTACAAATGATATTTCATTAATTGAATGATACGAATCAACATATAGTTCGTACGATATATATTTTGGTTTTATAGTACCATATCATTCCAATGGTTGGTTTTTATTAACGTCACACCAGAAACAATAAAAAGGGAAGTTGGCGACGGACCTCGTAATTTTGGCCCTTGGTCAAGTGACAAGGACAACATTTGAGCTGGGACCCTCAATCCTAATTTCCACACCACGTCAACAAGAAAGCTTTGGATCTCAACAGATTTAACGTGCATCAGCCCCCATTATACGGCAGGTCTTCAATGGCATCAAAGCTCGAACTCACAACTCAACGAAACCCGACGGCCGCGAGTCGGCGACCATGACCGCTAAGCTCTTGATCCAATTGACCCCCTGTTTTCATCGTTTGTTTGCGTCATATGTTGCAAGTATTTTAATTTATAAATTGATAACAGAAATTAATTCGAGGGGTTACAACAAACTTTATCTGCGCATGAGAGAGATTCGCTTTTTTAGCTATTACTTTTTGAAAACACGGTTTCATGCTAATCCAATTTTTCCAGGAAATCCATACTCATTTTCCGAAGTTGATGATGCAAATGAGTGAAGAGCTAAAGTGAAATGTATTTTCTTGTTAAGTACATAATTCAATCTTGTTCATTACGAATGTAGAAATTGTTATTGCGAATTGCACTACTTCCTCACACACACACGCGCACGCACGCACGCACGCACGCATATATATATATATATATATATATATATGCGTGTGTGTGTGTTGAAAAATATTTTGATGAAGAATGTCTGAAGAAATGACACAAAAATTCGGTAACCTTTTTTCAAATATTAAGTTTAGTTTTTGATAATGAAAGATATTTTCAATAGTTATATTGTTTAACTGATAACCGTAATAAAAATGTATACATAAGAATATCTCAAATAAAAATTCCTGCGAAAAGAGAAAAAGTGCATATTCTATTTAAATAATCAAGCTATTGCCAATATTATTGTTCATAACTTCGCTTCAGACAGTTTTTGTATTCATATACATAAGAATATTTAAACATATATAAACTTTGATAGGGGAAACAGTTTACTTTATATATAACAAACATTTTTGGATAATAATGTGTGGGAGGAAGTGATGAGTTGAGGCACAAACACCACACACACATAAATGAGTTTAAAAGGAGAAAAACATTATTTAGTTACAACAATGCATGGAAACCGCAATGAAGTTCATGGCTTGTAATGTTGGTGGTAAAGTGGCTTGCCGCCTGTGATCTGATCCCTCTACGAAAAACACCACTTGCGTGTGTGTTTTTTTGCCATACTTCACAAATGCTGAAAGGATGATGGGAGAATTCACAAATACTGAAAAGGTTGGACATGCACCTTATATACGTTGTTGCTGATGGAAACAACGTACATTTCTATAGTCGTAGCAGATATGCTTTCCGAATATACTCGTATGCGAACCACAGAATATTTGAGGGTTTACATCGGTAACTTCGTGAAAATGATTCATTTACTGCCAGCACTAACGGAAAGGGTTATTTGAGAACTGTAAGACAACCACGCGTGGAAGAAACTATAACCTTGTAGACTAAACTCCTAACAAGATCTATATTGCTCTTTATATACATATGAGTTAACCAATCGATTGGCGAGTAATTACCCTCACTAATGTGGTATTCTACCAATGGTATTTGCAACGTTATTATTAATTTTAGTTGTAGTAATATTTATCTCTTAAAGTATGTTTTACACCCAATATATGTTTCTTATGCCTTATTACTACTTAATAAATCTGAAATATTCATGTAATTCTAGTCAAGCCTTTCGCATTTATATGAGATTAACTGATTGTTGAAAATCAAAGAGAGTTCATGTTTCGCATCTCAGTTTATCTGATTGTTGCAAAGATATCGCAAACATAAATCAGAACAAGTGTAAAAACTATTTGACAGACATGATCCATTTTTCTTGTGCAAATATTTATCAATTTTCATTAATTTATGGCGTATCGGAACATTTATTTATGACTTTTTATAATGTTCAAAGCGTTTAATCACTCCATACACGGTCAGATCAAGGCCAGTTTTCCGTCTGCGGAATGTCTTGATAACTCGCGAAGATAGCGATATTTATGCTGACAAATCTAAAATAATTCTAGTAAAATGCAAATTTTTACATCTATTTTGGAACTTTTTTTGTAGCTTAAAAAACGATTTTAAGTTGCTAATATAAGGTGATTATAAATTGAATAAATATTTTAATTGACACTGGTTTACTGATAAAAAAATATTTGAAAATTTTATTAATAAAAACCGTAAGACGTTCCGAAAACTTATTGATAAAACAACAAAAAACTTTAAAAATTATTTATAAAACAATAAAGCATTTCAAAAAGTTGTTGATAAAAATTTTCATTTTCACTCATTTTAATAATTTTAGGAGCTGATTATTAATAAAAATACCTTTGAAAGTTTTTGAAAGTTCTGATTCAGAACAAATAGCTTACATTTTACAATGTTTTCAAAAGTTCGATGCATAATTATACCTTATGGGTATTTATATTCACTAAAAATATGGTATTTAATAATATGATCAATACTTCATGTAGTATTTACTATTGTGAAAAATAAAATAGATTAGGGACCACCTTACAGGGTAAACGTTTTCATTTGATGCTGTGTATGTAACAACAGAAAAATTCATAGAAACGAAAACAGGGCCTTTTGAGAAAGGTGTCAGTACGGAATTTGTCCATCGCGCGGTGCTTTGTATCATTCCTCATGTCGTGTCATGATTTCCACAAAATTATTCTGTAGCTGTCGTGGCGATTTAGCCAACTGTCGAAAACTTGTTGGGGGATATTTTCACTGAATATGTCACTTACCTAAAAGTCTCAAACATTTTCAGAGGGGCTTAAGACTCTAAAAAGTGCTAGCCACAAAAGACGTTGAATACCCTCACTCTTTAGATATTAATAAACAGCAACTGATCGATAATGTGGTGCGTTACGAGATTGCAGTATTGATCATGATAGTGGCCAGTATAGTGACACTGCAAGTCGGATATTGGTCCATTTTCCGGATATTTTCTAGGCGATATAGTGTCCATTCTCACTCCACATCATTTGGCTTCTGCATTTTTGTTCGCAGACTGAACCTATTCTCATCTGAAAATTGTATACATGCCCAATCCAAATCGGTTTGATTTCGATGCTCACGATCCCATTGTGAACAGGCTTTATGATGCAATGAACAATGACACACACACAAAATGTCTCTGAGGGAGTGTAATCTTTCTTCTCACAGATATCTCGTCAGAGTAATTTCGGATAATCATTTGCCACGTGACAGAAAAATAGTAATTTACCTCCTTCTGTATTGTAGTGCCAGATTCCTTTTTGCTGATATAGCAAAAAACTGCCTTCTGCTGGTTCCGAACTTCTACCATGATCTTTCCCGTGCCACTTGCTACACGTCCAATTGCTTTAACTGATTTCTATTGCTGTAAAACAACGTTGTAGATGATGTTGAACTATTTGGAAGCATCTTTTATTTTTGCTCTTCTTCATTCTTACCAATAATACGATCCGCCAGGACGCCATCCATACTCTCATTGACTCTGTACCTAGACGTGTTGCTATGTGTATCGGCTTCCAAGGTAGTCCTACAACCTACTGAGTCAACAATGTTTTCGCTCTGTATTATGTTATTATTTCGAAATAACTATCACTCTTATTGTTCATTGTTGTCTCTCTCTGCCGTCTTTCATTACTTTATAGCCACTCCATCTAGGTTATACATTTTCAATATCGCTTAGTGTAAAATGCATTTCGAAAATTTTATTCCATTGGAAATCTCCTTCGTGTTTGCAGGTGCACTGAACAATCTAGTTACTGAGTTTCATAAGCATTTTAGAATGTTTCATACTGTTCATAAAATTATTTATTTTTGTTACAATTACTCTTCAGTATCTAATTTTCTATATATTTGGACTTCTTAAAAAGTTTTGAAATAATAAGCGTATAAGGCAAAATGTTTTCTGTTTTGCAAAGTTTTACTGTACACTTTGTTTGTAATTTATTGAATTGGAATTAAGGTTACGGAGAAATAATAGCTGTTTTGACCATTTCATTTGAATTTACATTTTCTTCACTTAGAGATAACTTTTATAAATCAAAAAATGAAAATAATAAGCTAATTTAAATACAATTCTTATTATATATATATATATATATATATATATATATATATATATATATATATATCATAAAAATTACTTTTTTTTATCTTTATCTGCAATTAAACTGATAAGGACCGGGCATTGGCATCATTCGTGAATAATTAGCTGCCCTATAGCACTTAATCCATCTTAATTAACTAATTTCTCGAGATCTTCTTTTTTGAAAAAGATATTTAAATATGAGTTCGAATAAAAAAAAATTGTTGTTTTTGGTACTTTTAAGAACTAACAATCATTTTTTGGATATGTGGGATGATTCAGTGTTCCACGCGACCATTCTCATTAAGAAAGATTTCTTTGACTATCGTTCTAATGTTTCTTAAGGTGATTATGTGTTAAGGTTCTCGTACAATGCGGAGAACTTGTAATTCTTTTTGGGATATATTTCATCATTATTTTTACTATTTTTTTCTATTATTTTAGCTTATTTTTACCAACAAAGCTCTCAATAAATTTTCGAAAAAGGGTCTAAAATTCATCGATTTATTCTTTAATTAAGTATGTAAATTATTTCCATATTTAATGCAGTAAAAAAAAAATTCTATCGTCAGTATAGAAATTTACTCTTGTCGTGATTGAATAAACCATTTCATAGTGAAACTTTGTCGACTTATGACAAAACACTTGAACATTCATTTACTTGGATATAGACGAAATATTACAAAAGGTTATAAACACTGTCATTAACATAATAAGGGAGATTTTAGACTGATAAAAAGTATTCAAAGAATACTGATAAAATTGTAAATAAGACATTCCCGCAGAATTAGTGTAAACAAAAACAAAAAAAATAAATAAACTTTGTTTCACAATACCTGTATTGCAAATAGGAAAAATCCTCTCTATATTGTAATGTTACCCAAAATTTCTACTTCAATAATATTCAAAAACTTAAAGTATACTCCAAAGTGTGTTAAGAAATGTAATTGGCCTTTTATAATAATGTTTAATCAATTAAGTAAAATAAACCAGTTTAGGGTAATTTAATCTTTCCAAAGATCTACTAATATTACACCGGAATCATAAAAGTTAACCAAAATTCGTAAAATGTGAAACATGTGAGCAAGTATTTGTGAATTAGTTCTAAAAACTCTGTAGAGAATCATCTGTATCACACACACACACATACACACATGAAACTTAGTCTTTATACGGAGCATTTCATTCAATGCCTTCATGTGCGGAAGAATGTTGTTAACGATTAAATAGATCTAATAATGTCACAAGAAAAACCAATATATATTTGAAAATCGAAGTGCCTTGAATACTGAATGGGTCTCAGAGTATGATCTCAAGATCGTGGCAGAGATTTCAAAGTGCGGGAAATATTAACCGCGATCAGTAGTGGACGACAAAGAGTCGCAACCAATCACCTATTCCGGTATCTAAAAATAACTTTGCGACTTCAGCGGGACACTTGGTCAAGAGAGCTGGGTTTAGTGCTCACAACCATTATAGGAGAACGAATTTCCAGACAAACTGTTTACTGGAGACTCAGTCGTGTTGGTCTCTATAACAGAAGACCAGCAGTTTACATTCCTATCACATATACGCATAAACGCGCTTTTTTAAACTGCAGTTTGAAACATCGGTACTGGAGTTTGGAATAGTCTCGCTTTAGACAGAACATTGATTATCATCGGCTAACGCTACAGCGAGAACACGGAACTCGTTTTCTCTAGGAAAACATCATATAAAGACATGAGTTTCTCTCATGACTGGAGTCATAGTATTGGCAAATATCATGTGGAGGCCTCCATTCTTTGAGAAGGTTTCTGTGACTTCTAAAAGACAGAGATGAAGTTCTTGGGCCTTATGTTAGCCTGTTTCGAGGTGCTTTCCGTCCTGATTTCATATTTGTGGATGATAATACGTCTTGTCACTATGTGAGCTGGATCGGCGACTTCCTTGACACGTAAAATAACGCATGCTTTAGCCTGTTCACTCATCTTATATGAATCCTATCGAGCATATGTGCTATATGCTCGGGAGACAACTTGTAGCCCTTCCATACTCACAAAGCTCCGTTCCCGAGCCCAAAAGAGTGCTCTTCATAATGTTCGGAAATTTTTGAGCCTGCGACTCATTATCACTGCATTAACATGTATCAGAAATCGTTTTGCAGCGTCCCTGTCTGTCAAAGAGGACCACACACCTTATTAAACTGCATCATCACCTTTTTGATTTCATTTATTTTTCACTAAAGTGTGAGCTATTGTTTTTCCTGATTTTCATTTAAACTGTTTCTTTGTAACTATTATTGTTCTTTTGCATTATTTTCTTATTTTATAATATTTTACGCAGGCGTGTCACGTTTCCCACCATTCCGAATTAGATTTCCTTAATTATTCACATGATTACCAATTATGCTTAACTTCTGGACACCAGTGTACTTTTGAACAAGCGATTTCTTTCTCGGGTTGAGAACGTGCAACAAGCATGATTGATTCGAAATTATTTTGCGTCATTCGTAAGATAAAATTTAATATCGGTCAATTCAATACGAGAGCTTTTATTCAAGCAGTTATGTGTTTACTAAGTAAGATGGATAAGATATTGAGTTAGCGTGTACTGTTATTAAATCACGTGAGCAACTTATGATGAAAATATTATCCGTTTAAATGAAAAGAAAGAATTTCAAAATTTATTTTACTAATTCTCATTTCTGTTTTTGCAATATTAATATATAGAAATAGCTCTACAACTTTAAGGAATGATATCAGTCACAGCTTTGAGGAAATTAATTTGAAAAAGAATTATGCTAAACAAAGGTGAAAAGCGTTGTTGAATATGAAACACCTATGAAGCAATATATAATTACAGAAATGTTATTATTTATTTTATTTTTCCTAAACTGTTTGAAAATTTTGTTCTCAAGAAGGAATTATTCCTACAGCAATTTATTTCACCAATATAATACATAATACTACACTGGTGTTCAAAATTAAGAGAATTTACATATTTTGTTGAATTTCATGAAAAGAATGTAAATAGAACAAATTGTAAAAATACTGTTTCGAAACAAAGATGCAAATCTTGTACGTAGAATACGTAAGCGTATACGTGTATAGGTGTTGAATTAGTAAAAAAACACGATTTATAAGCGTGCGTGCCAAAATTCGCATTTCATTCGCTAACTCCTTTCGCCGAATTCCTTGGTGTTTTTTTGCAACACTCGCTTAAATCAATATTCAAACAGTAAAAGTGAGTAGCGACCAAAGTTTAGATGAGGGAATGAGGCGGAGAAATGTGGGTAGGCTAGAAGCAGGCCAGTCTCAAATCCAGATTTGCAGAAAATTCAATTTAACTCCCAGCGACGTATCCAACTTATGGAAACAGTTTAAGGATACCAGATCCATCGAGATAAAGCCTGTGCAAGGTCGTCCAAGAGCCTTGACGGCCAGAGAAGATCACCATTTGTCCATTACAGCGAGGCGTAACAGGGGTGCTACAGCTTCTCAGGTCTCTCATGAGTTGTATGCTGCCACAGTAACCCGAGTTTCAAGGGTAACTGTCTTCAGAAGACTTCGTGAGAGAGGGCTGTTTGAAAGAAGACCTGTTGTTTGCGTTCCGCTCAGTTCTGCGAACAGGAGAGCCCCCTTAAAATGATGCAAAAATCATACATATTGGAGCATGAATCAATGGGCGAATGTTCTCTTCACTGATGAGTCCCAGTTCAGCCTAAACAGTGATTATCGCAGTACTTTCATATGGAGAGACCCAGGAACCCACTTCCTGCCCTCCAACGTCCTAGAAATCAACTATTACGGTAGTGGAGGCTTGATGGTCTGGGAAGGTATCATTTTGAATGGCTACACACACCTCCAAATCTTTCATAGAAACACTGAGACTCTTGAGAGGTATAGGAAAGAGTTCTTGGAGCCATATATCGCCTTTTCAGGGGTCCATTTGGTCATGATTTCCTTTTAATGGATGACAACGCGAGGTCACATGGAGCTCAGCTGGTCGACGGATATCTGGAAAGTGAGGATATTCACCGGATGTTATGGCCAGCCAGATCTCCAGACTACAATCCTATAGAGTATGCCTGGGACGCTCTGTAATTCGCAAGCCCCTTCCGAGAGCCAAATAAGACCTGAAAAGAGCATTGCTGAATGAGTGAGACCAAATGCCACAGGAACTCATAAATTCCTTTATTTCCAGTATAAAATCACGTTGCGGGTTCTATATATCTGTAAGAGGGGTGTGTGTGTGTGTGAGTGTGTGTGTCATCAAATTTTCGATCGTTAATTTAACCAACTTCCCATCAAGCTAGAGCTTTGAAATTTTGGGAATCGTTCGTACTCGCCTAACAATGCAATATTTAGACGTTTGCGACAAGTTTTAACTCATAT
>BMAW01116731.1:683778-750463 GCA_019974015.1 Nephila pilipes
GAATAAAACTTCATGAACACTGGATCTTAATGAATTTATCTAAATTTGCTTATGTGCAAATAAAATATATGAACTGAATTAATTAAACAAATAATGTTAGGATTGTACTTTGTTGAAAACAATAATATAACACTAATTTTATTATTTTCAACAATATGAAAACCTTTGTCAGAAATTTATAGCAAACTGTGAGTTATTATGCATTATTTATCAAATATATAGACAAAATTCGATAAAGTGTATTTTAATAATAGTGCTTAGAAATACATATATCAACACAAAATAAAACGGATTCAAATTTTCAATTCTCCTTTATTTAAACAAAAAATAATGATAAGTTAATATCAGAAACAATGTTCGTAAGTATGAATATAAATTGCAATATCATAAAAATGTGTTAAGCAGATTTTATCAAGTATAGGATTTTTTTCAATATAAAAATTTATATCAAATATATAAAAAACAGGCATCATTTCACTTATTTAAATTGAATTAGTAATCTGTTTATTTTGAATTTTTAAAAATGGTTACAAAATTCATCAAAATTGATCGCAGAAATAGTATTGTAATTCTTCATTAGAAGTAAAATATTTCAACTTCAAATTATTTTGATTCTCATTTCCCTGACTTTTTACGATGACGAAATTTATGTTTTATTTTTTTGTTATGGAAAAGTAATATGTTTTTCCGACATTTTATGACCCAAGCAATTAAGAGTTTTAAAATGCAAAATATGATTTCAGTGTGCCATCATCTAATAGATATAAGACCTGTTTTGGAATCTAATATGTATCTATTAGGTTATTTAAGTAAATTTCTTTAACCTTCAGTTGTTTCTTTTTTTTTTTTAAATTTCATAATAAATATGCAATTATTCCTAGTTGTCATTTTGCGCTATTCTTTCAAACACCCAATGTCACCAAAGTGGAAATCTAAATTCTAAAGTATTATTTGTGAGTTTGGAGATAAGATATTCTTGGAATATGTTTAATGCGATGAATTTATATAAGTATCTCTGAATATTTATTATGAAAATTTCAATAAATGCATTCTATCAAACCGGAGTTATATCTGAAAATCTAGACTTATCTATAAGTTGCTTAATTTCTCCTTTTAATTAAGAATATTTTAGTAAATAAAACACTTGGGCATGACTGCACATAGAAATAGAAGAAAAAATACTTGGCATCTAGACAAATTAGTTATTTTATCATCTTATGGTTAGTTTTCACGGAAATTGTTGACCTTGTAGTGATATGAACTTTTTTTTGCTAATTTCTCGTAAACATTGTACTTTGATTTTACCTAGAATATTAGATACCACTGATGCAATCTGAGTTTGATTTATAGAAAAATACCCGCTTTCTCTCTTTCTGTTGGTTCATATTCAAATAAAAAAATTGCTCTGCAAAATAATGATTATGAGTGACATTATCGCATGGAATGTTTTACGCTTTTCACATTGATTACTTTATATTTTCTTTCACATGGATAAGTAAAAGTATTTTGATAGATGTGCCTATTTTTTGTATTTATAGGAGACCCTTAGGCACCATTAAGAGTCTGATTAGGTTTTGTTTGAATTAATGTTTCTTCAAAGGAGCTACACAAGAACTATTGGTGACAGACTTCTAATTTTGAGAACTGGTCAAATAACGAGGTCGACTGTTTAGCGTCTCATTCTTTTAATTTCCTCATCAATGAGAGCTGAGGGAGGTTTCTTGTAACAGATATAGCTTAGGGCAAATCATATTTAATCAATTAAGCTAAAATAAATCTTGATTAATCTGGTGATGAATGATAATAATTTAATTGTATATTTTAACCCATTCTCTAATTCAAAAATAAAGAGTTCATTCTTATTTCCTGATCTCCTTCCAAATTATCCTTTTATTTAAAAGGAAAATTTTTGTCTCATTAAATTTTAGCTCATAAAATTTGTCTAATTCCTTTTTCCCACGATAATAAATCTGTCAAAATAATCCCTTAAGACTACTTGTCTATTATGATATTTCCTCCAGAATCACTAATCCTGTACCACGTGTTGTATGACATTTACTTTGAAAAATCCCTGCTATATAACTTTACACAACAAAATTTCTTTCTCTTATGTTATGCTCTCATTTCGCTCTTGCTCTTATACACTCCTCTCTGACGATCAACTGAGGTTTTTATGGTGTTTTCACTTCGGCCTTAAGTGGCCGAAGCCCGACTGAAGTCTGAAAATACGTAACGCTCTCTCTCCGATAGAATCAATAAATAATCTTATTCATATGAAAAAGAGACTATTCATTTCGGCCTTGCATTCAAAACGTGTTATTCATATTGAACAAAGATTTTGTATCTTACTCTTAAATATCATTTATGATATATATATATATATATATATATATAAAAGTATATATATATATATATATATATATATACTATAGCATATATATATATATATATATATATATATTATATATATATATATATTTATATTTATATATATATATATATATATATATTTATATGTTTTATATATATATTTAATTATATATAATATAAGGCTGTGTGTGCAATGTGCTGTGTGTGTGTGTGTGTGTGTGTGTGTGTGTGTGTGTGTGTGGACAGAAAGAAAGGGGGGAAGGCCAGTGGTAGCTGTACTAATGCCTAGCTGTCGCCTAACCGACAGAGAAGAGGTACCGGACACACTGGAACAATAGCTGTACTGAGAACCACGTCGAAACGTTGTAGCCTTAACGGTATGAAATCTAGAATATAACTCTTTCTTAACAATAAAATTAGTCAAAATACCATTCTGTTGTTGTTATGTCTTTTATTGCTGCAAAATAGGAACTCGTGCTTTGAGAAACAGCCCTGAATCCTATGCGAAATGAACTTTATCGGACTATATCAAGCCTTTGAAATATTGCCCTGGAAACTGAAAGCAATATCATTTGTGGGATTTCGAAATGCCTGCGATCTCAGAAGTGCTTATGAAATCTGAGTGGAAAGTGTTCCAGAATGAATGCATCAGTTATCGAACTTTAATGAACTTAAAACGAGATGTCCAACCTTTCCGTGTTTGTGCATGCACAAACTTAAGAATTTGTGTCATCTGCTTCTTCGTCTTAGTGACTCTCTCTCTCGGTATAAATTCTCTTTCAGGTATTTATAAATGAGAATTTTTGAGTGTTTTCGACATCGGTGTCAACAACAAAACTGTAAATGCAGAATTTTTATTTCTTTTCATTGAACATAACTTTTGAACAACATGTCAGTTACATTACAAGATGTAAAGCTCGTTGCCTTACAGCTAAAATGTGGTCTACTAAAGCTACGAAATTAATAAATGATATTGTGTTTGAAGAACCACACAATCGGTAAACACATAAAAATTGTGACTTTAACTCATTCCCTTCTGAGTTTAATATTTAGGTTAGGAAAAATAATCTGTGAAAACATATTTTATTTTAAATGATTTAATTTCTGTAGCTAATATTTTGTATGGAAATAACATCTGATACCTATGAATTCATAGAGTTTATTTTTCACACATTTAATGACTATTGATTCTTTTAAAGCCATCATGAGCGAGAAGTGTGATTATGAAATTGTAAAATGCATTTTTTTTTTTCAATCTGAGGCCAACAATTTTTCTTCTTGTCAATTAAGCCAAATATCCATCCCCACCAATTTTTAATCAGACCAAACACTTTTACCGTCACCGCAAAACAATAATATACAACTCTTCAGCGCAGCTGTCTGGAAGTACTTGTCATCACCTACACAAATCGTAACACAGAGCTCAGGATTAAATCAAAATGCTTTCGTTTCTCATTTTCAAATGTATTTGAGGAAATAGTTTCAACAGGAAGTCACATATATCGTTATAGACTCTTTTATAGAATCCATAGAAAATATAGAGTTTTTGTACTCCTTAAATGATTAACAAAAATTAGATGTTCCTAGTTTACGAGGGCTTGCGAAATATTTTTTCCCTCGATCCTTATCTGGGATTCACTCATGGATTTTATTTTATGAAATTTTTCGGGAGGAATTTCTACAAACATTTACCCAAACAGAAGTGAATAAAATGTTAGTGACATATTATTATACATTTCCCTGTAAAGGGGAATAAATATTGTTTATATTATTTATTGCGAATGCGAGAAATAGATAAAAATGCCAATATAGATGAAGCCTATGCTTATCAACATGTCATTAATGGCTTAACCAGTTCTCCCAATAAACTGTAACTTAATGGATTATCAAATTTTAAATCAGAAATTGGTGATTTTCGAATAAATTCATAAGAAGAAAGTGTTTCATAATTTGCACAAATTTACAAAATGATTTTCAAAATATTTCTCAAAAACAAACCACAAGTGCAAGAAACATATTCTCATCATTCTAAATATCAAATTATCTGTAATAAATGTGGTAATAAAAACCATGTTGCTTCTAGGTGCGCTCATACTCAAATTCGTTGCTTTAATTACAAAGCTTCTGATTGTAAAATTTAATATTGTCCCAAAAAAGCAAATGAAGATAGTCAGCCATCCCAAAATTCAAATGGCCATACCAGTCATGTTGTTTCCAATTCTGATAATCTAAATTTTCAAGCGCATGGATATTTCAAACTAGAATGTAAATATTTCTGCTTTGGTGGATACTGGATCTCAAGAAACAATTTTTTTGAGAATCCCCTTACGAGAGAATTGGATACCTATCCCATTAAACATCTAAATTAAAACTCACTCGGTTGAGAACTCGAATAGTGTACCCAACTGGCTGACTTCATGATTTTTCAGAAACGGCAACAAAATTTTTGAAACTGATATTTATGTTGTCAAAGACATTTCTCTCTCTTTGGATGCAGTGATTGAACAAGATTGTTTGAGATAAACTAAATTTTTAATGAGTAAACAGAATCATTTTTCAATAAATCAATCAAAAAAAATAAATTAAAAAAAAAAGGTTTTTATTTCCTCTGTCTGAGAAAATCTGTCTTCCTTAATAAAGTTGTCGCAAACTGAGTCAAGTGTATTCTGTTGCTAAGGAAACGGGGCAAACCCAAAGGTCTTCTTCCTCCCATTCCCAAAGGAAATGTCCCTTCTGGTACCTACAGCATTGACTTTTAGAATTCCTTTCATCCACAAACAAACAGTAAAATCATATTTTTGGAGTTTTAGATGCTTTCCCTTTTTCGCTCTTTGGATATCCTTTTAAATCAGAGTTAACTTTAAAAGAATTTCGAGATTAATGTGCTGAAGAAAATATCAAGTTATTTCTTATAACTACCTATCCTCGGAGAAAAGGACAAATAGAAATAATGCATAAGACAATCATCCAAAAATCTTGCCAAACTCTTCTTATATGATCCAATTAAGGGGTTAAGTTTCATTCCTGCAGTCCAACGAACTTAGAACAGTACAACCAGCCGAACAACCTAGAAACTCCATTCGAATTTCTATCTGATATTCCAATGAAATACAAAGATGATAATCAAATTCTAGAGCTCCTTGTGAAAGAATATGTAATTTCTTTCGAGTAAAACCTGGGAGATATGCACAGACATGCTAAAAAAGTATTTGAAGAATCAAAAAGAAAATTGGCGAATCTTTAGCAAAGGCGAAACTTAATGTACCAATACCAAATCTTTGACATAGCTGCTATCCAAATAATTAATTTGGTTCAGGACTGCAACTGTGACCTTGATATTTTAGACCATACAAAATCATTCGAGTAAAACCTTATGAATGGTTTGATGTTGAAAAAATGGAGCTCATGACGGACCTAATGGGACTTCAACTGCCGCAGATGACATGAAGTTGTATTCATCATCTGTAACAGAATCATGATCATGTTTTTTCTCTCTCATTATGTGTATGTTTTTGTAAATCATTTTACTTCTCTTTTTTTTTGTTTAGTTTGCATATTTCAGTGTCTCCAACCTGTATATGCACAATTCTTGAGGGTCTGGGCAAGTCTGATAATCGAGTGTAAAGGAAGGAAAATGCTGCACGTCATCTCATCACGTGATTTCCCTACAAATGGTTAGCTGCCACCTAACCTAAGGTGACCAGACGTTCCGCTTTTGGAGAGACAGTCCCGATTCTTAACAATTTATCCCGCGTCCCGTGAGGTCTTAAGAAAGTCCCGATTCTTAAAAAGAATACACAAGCTAGGGAACGGTGGGATAACGGGAAGAGAATGCACGGTTTTCGGCTTCCATGTAGCTGTTTCATTAGGATATTAGATTTCTATTATTTTTGTAAATTTTATAATGTTAAACTTTGATAATAAAATAATTGTTGAGAACTGATTATCAGGAACTGTTTATCAAAGTTCGCCTTGTTCAGTTGCTAGAATACGACCACCATTGTTTGGACTTAAGGAATAGTGGCATTTTTCGGCATTAGCAGCGACAAAAACATTTTGTAGCTGTAAAATGAAGAGAGAACACTTTGTACACTTCCACAGATTTTATTCTTATGGAGACATTTTACACTAGCTATCTAGCATCATTTAGTACATTGTTTCAAGGGAATAACATCTGATACAATAATTGGAAACGGAGGAGAATTTTAGAGAAGAAAAGGGTTTGGGTGTAAGGAGTTTGTTGGTCGTCCACGAAGTAACGCCTTCGTATATTGAGTTTTATAATTGTCTCCCATGCGATACGCATCGTACTGCGTGCTAGTTCTAGTTAAGCAAGTGATGTCAACAAATCAGCTATTCAGATGATTCAGGTAAGTAATTTATTTAGGTACCAAAGGTAGGTATTTTTTAAGTACCAAATTTTTAATCAAGAGCCCCCCACCCCCTGTGAATGGTGTCTCGATTTTCGAATGTTAAAATCTGGTCACCTTAACTTAACCGCCTGAGAAGGATAACGGTACAGACGAAGATGATTGCTGTACTGAGAATCGCGTCAAAACGATGTCGATGTGATGGTGGAAGATCTGAAATGCCATTCTTTCTTAAAATTAAAATGAGTCAAAATTTCAATCTGTTGCAATTATGTCCTTTCTACTACTAACTATTACTATTACACGCATATATACATTAGGTTAATTAATTTTATTCCTTATCCAAAATTCTACTTCCCATTTAACTATTGTTTTCCTGCTTTACATATTCGCATATGACATTCAACAGCTATTATATTCTCAGCAAAGATCGCTTAACCATAAAATTCCATTCCTAATCCATTTCCTTTTATAATCTCTCTCATATATGTAGGATTTTCCAGCTAATTATTAAGCAATCAATTTTATTTTCCAATGTACTGTAAAACCAGTACCTCTGATACTCGATAGATGGCACCACGAATCAGAGTCATGTGATAAGCTCATGCAGCGCCATCCATTCCAGAACAAAAACTGAGTGACACTTCGTTCTCACTCTCTTTCCCCCACTTTTCCGCTTCTCATCTCCTTCGCATTACCCGCGTCGGAAGTACATTTCAAACGCCCGAGCGCATTCCAGCGCCCTTCGCCAATATGGGTTAAATGAGGCAGCCATCTATTTTGCTCCGATGAACTGTTCAACTCGTCATCTCATAGAGTAAATACTTTTCACTCTTCATCATCTCTCCTAATAAACAAGAAAAGGTACTGCGAGCCTCATCATTGAATTTCTACAAAAACCACATGGAATCCGGTGATGGAATTACCCCCTAGACAACCAGCCCTTTGCGTAAGAGCAAACCATCGTAGATTCGGGATGAATAATCTCATCACCCCACATTCTACATATATAACCGTAACTATTTCGCGCATTACTTTCGAATCGAAACCTAAAGTAAAGAATGCTAAAATGGTTAATAATTAGAATAAATACTCAATCCAATCTCAAAATAAATTCTATCAGGCTTCGGTTTGTACTATAAAAGGACCTACGATTTTAAGCTTCCTGAAATGATCCTGAAAGAATAAAGAATTTTAACATTTGAAAGTATATATATATATTTCTTCTGAAACGCCACAAATTAACGCCGACTGGAATCAAGTGCCTACAAAGAGGTTAAATTTGTAAATTCAAAACTTTCTTCGGAAAAAAAAAAAACATTTTTAATCAAAGCAAAAGACGCCATCTTCATAGAATTGCTGCAGAGAAGTTTTATGGCGTCCAGACAACATCTATCTCAGTACTTGAAGTAGGGTTTCCGGAGTAGGACACGGCCTTCTACCAAATGATAAATTAAAAAAAATGCGATCTCAAAAACAGATGCAGAAGGCACACCAAAAAAGGCAGCTAACCAAAAACGCTCAAAACAACTCCTAACCATTCTTAAGTATCCGAAATGATGACTACGGCTATTTCTATATAGAAAGGGCGTGGCGGATCATCTCTTCAGGCAATCAAAAAATATATTGGAGTCCACACAATGTTGATGTTGACAACCCTGTATTGTTGATGTTTACAATCAAAAAGTACCTGGAAAAGGCCGTTGTAACTGGAACCTTAATGTATGAAGCCACTAGGTCTTTCCAAAGACTCTTATCCTCTAAATCTCCTGTCCTTATTCAATTTCCCCCTAAATTTTTCTTCTGTAAAATTAAATCAATCTTCTTATTTGCAATTTACTTTTGGAAAACACACTGTGGTAGAAGAGAATTCAATCATTATGATTTTGTTGATGTCTTGAATCATTAAGAAGGAAAACTTGTTTTGATTTGTATACCTCTTATTCTTTTTATGTGATATTTTTAAATAAATATGAGTATGGTGAATTTATATTACGTTTTAATTATGACTGAAAATTAAATGCTAGTAATGATGCTGTGAAAGAAATTTGATTATGCTTTTCTGAATCAGATACAATATATAAAAGTCTTTTAAGGTGTGTAAAAGATTCCCCCCTGATGATTTTAAGCTATTTCAAAGAGTCGCTTTTTTGTATATTGCACAAATTGTTAAAATTTTATTCTTATTAATCATTTTACTATATTAATGACCATATTTTAATAACGTCATAGTCCACTTCATTAAGTGCTTAATTTTTTATGTAATAGTATAATTTATCTACGAATGGCGCCAAAGTATATTTATTAGATTCATTTTTTTTTTCCAATAGTAGTTGTATAACATCATATTTTTCTGTCAATTTTGTTATTGTTTAATTTGATAATATGGTAATATTTTTCAGCAGTTAAAACCAATACATCATTGATATTCTAGTAATAATATAAATCTAATAATACAAAAGTGGCGAAAATATATTAGATTTTTTATTTAAGGATAATATATTAGAAAGTACTTCCCCTCATTTACTTAAAGGTGTTTTAAATATTGTGGATAAAGTTTTCTGTTATAGATAATAAAGCTGAATCTCAAGAAATAGAATTTCATATTGTTAAATACATGAATAAATCTTATGATAAGATTAAATTTAATAATGTTCTTAGTAAGCATGAAAAATTACTTCCTGTTAAAATCATTGCAATAGGATTCCAATTAAATAGCTCTAGCTGATTAACCATTGCGTCACTAAAACGACCGCCGGGTAAAGACAATTCCACGACTGAGATTCCGAAACCGAGACGAATTAAAAGACAATCTGGACGATTAGAAAAAAGAACGAGAGAAAAAACAGTTCAGCTATTGGCCGAAGTTCTGGCAGTCGGATTTTGCGATGCAGTGAAGGTTTTTGAAAGTTAAGTTCTTTAAGAAACCTTTATGCCAATACGGAAAATAAAACCTTGTATAACTCTATGTATAAACCTTGTATAACTTAACGATAATCGGATGAACTCATATTTATTGTTGCTATAAATTTAACAAAAAAAAATTAGTTGTCTTATTTTTTTTACTTGCAAATAAGTAATAGGTGTTTGTATGAAGATTATAAAGAATATATGAATAAAGAAACCAAACATGTTATTACAAGTAATTTAAATTTGTTAAAAATAAAAAAAAGTTAAGAAAAATCCTGAATAATTGTACTAGATTTGGACTCATGAAAATCTTGATTATTTTCTTATTAAACTGGCTGTTAAATGTGGCTTTCCTATAGAAGTTTTTAATAAACATAGTAACAGTATTAGCAAAGATAGTTAAAAAATAGCAATTTAATACTATAAGAGGCATTAAAGATCTCTAGAATTAAAGATCTCTAGAATTAAAGATCTCTAGAATAATTTTGTTATTGGTATGATGATAAATCCCTAGTAATTATGTTATGAGCAAAACATTCTGTATTAATATGACTATTAACCTTCTTTTTAATAATAATTTTTTTTTGTTGAAGTACGCAATAGTGAAAGAGAAATATCGAATAGAAATGCTACTATATATCAGAAAATTAGTTACTATATAAACAACATAAAATTTCTGTGATTTGTATAAAATTTCATAAAATAATTAAAAGTTTTACTACTTATATCACAAGAGATGGTAGAATCTTAAAAATTTTATTACAAAATACTACAGGGATCATTTTAACAACATGATTGCTAGGAATGATGAGCCATTATGATAAAAGTAATGATATAATTAATTATGTAAAAAATAAGGAAATGCTCTACGTATTTAGTTATGATTTTGGAGATCTATACTTAATGCTATACTCATTGAAGATCTCACAAGAATTCCTAATGTTATTTTTTTAAAAATTAATTTTAATAAATTTATTTCTTATGAAAATTCATGTACTTAGTTAAATTAATTCTAAAAGAAAATTATATTATATTTAATAATAAAAATATAAAGATATAAGAGGCATACTATAAGGTGATCCTACAAGTAATTGTCTGGAAAATATTTATTTACACTTCTAAGAACAAATTATATTGATAATAACAATTTTACTTTGCTTAGATATAACTTGATGATAGATATTTATTAGATTTACTTGATGATAGATATTTATTAGATTTACTTGATGATAGATATTTATTAGATTTACTTGATGATACTATAATTTTTTCAAAATAATCATAAACCAGATGTTAAATCTTACTTATTTTTTTTTATCCATTCTGTTTAAAACTATAACAGACTAATAATACTAATTATAAAAATTGATATAATAAAGTTTATAGAAATATTTAATTTCATTGTACACAAGATATCTTTCAGGAAGAGTAACTAGAGTTTGTAAATTTTTAGGAATATTAAATCTTAATCTTAAGTAATAAAAGTTAAATATCATAAAATATCAATAAATATATCTTTTGATATTATTGAAAATTTAATTAAATTTCTCAATATCTGCCTTCAAGCTAATCATCTTATTAATTTCCTTTAAAACAAATTAAAATATAAAAATTATGAAATAGAATAATATTTTTATGTTGATGGTACAGAATATTATTACATTATATATATATATATATAGTACCTTTATGTTTTGATGCTTTCTTCTTCCTATCTGATTTTTAAAGGGCTGAAAATATAATTGTTGATTTTATTTCATTATAGGAAAAATGAAATGAAAAAAAATATAAGAACTAACAAAATATTGTCTTTGAACTGAGAAATTTCTTCAGTTTTCATCGTATTTTGAATTTTTTGAGAAATAACTACTCAGTTTAGAAGTTAAAAAGATCAATTAATTCAAAGCATGTAAATTTATGCAATTAATGTTTAGTTTCTAATAATTTTAAACAGACATACTCTTAGTAGTATATAAAATTTTGCTGTATATATTTTAACTTTCCACAACTTTAAAATATTCTAGATAAAAATTTCTTTATAAACTCATTAATATTAAAAAATTTAAAGTACTGGATTTCAAAAAGTACTATAAAACTAACAAATATATTAAAGTAAATGGAATCTTAAAAGTTAGATTTGAAATTTGTGTTAGTATAATTACCTAGGTACTATGATATTATAACTCGAATTTAATCGGATGTGCCCTCTTCGGAGGGATATAGAAAACGATCATCATTTCGTCTTATTCGGTAGTTTAACCGAAGAGAATTTGTAAGTAAAATAACACAGAGTCAATAGTAGTCCATCCTTCCACATAATGTTTCCTCTCTTAATTAATATTTTAATCAGAAAATAAAGTTTTTATTTCGAGTTTAGTCAGAACAGAATCACGAAACTTTTCTTTATTAGTCATGTGGAATACTGGGACAATTAAACATATAACTTTGGACGATGGAGGGTTGCATATCGCCATTTCCAGAAGACAGAAGTAACTTTTTAGTTTAGAATTATTGCTTGGTTAAAAGTAAATAGTATATCAATTTCTATTCTCAGATTTAAAACTGTATAAGTATTTATATAATTTTATCTTATAATAATTTATAAAGTAGAGATAATTTAAGAAAATAATTAAAATACTATAAGAATAACATTTGCATTTTTGGTGGGTGCATTTTCTTAGAGATGCACCTCTCTCTCTTCATCTTTGAGTACAAACACTGAACCAGAGGCACTATTACAGAGACAGTAATTACTTTTAAATTCTTTCAGCAGGAATCGGTTTAGTTAAAATCCTTTCTTCTATTCATGACATATTTAAGCATGAAGAGGAAAAATAATTTTTGGTTGTAAAATTTAGGGTATATATAATAGTATAATAAAAGAATTATCCTGAAATATTTCAATTTTGAGAAAAAATCTTAGGTGTGTGCATAAGTCCCTTTGCATTTCCCATCCCCCGGGTATGCCTCTGGTTCAAATAAGTTGCGATGCATTTAAATAGAATGGAATAGAAATGAGTCTGCTTCTACTCAAGTTTCTACGTATTTCAAGAATAATCCTCATCACTCAAATGTAATTCAAATTTATAAGTTCAATGCCTATAGTTAATAGTTTATTGATGTCTGAAGCAAAATTAATTAATTGAATTTAATCTAATATAGATCTAAATTTCTTTTTCAACTAATGATCTCTTGATAATGGTTTAGTTGCGTTTACGTCACATTTTTAAAACTAAATTCATTTTTATTCTCTCTCTCCGAATAAACTTATCTGCACATGAAAACAAAATCTGTATTCATTCATTGAGTAAATATTCAATTCCTTATAAGACTAAAACCTTAAATGAAAATTACACTTATTTTAAGTACATCAGATCTTATCAAACAGAACGATCACTCATTTGTATTAATGTGATAGATTTTTTTCCTTCAGAACAAGGCTGTGACATCTACTTTACATCGAAGTCCGTAGTTTAAAGTCCAGAAATCAGAGTATTAAATCGTTTAAGAAAATCGCAGTAAAATCGTTCGAATCTAACTCTTATTAGGTTTAGCCTAATTTTTAGGCAAGAAAGACGTTTATCGTACCATCGAGAAACTTTTATCATTGGAAGGAATGTTTTCAGCTCTAAACATATCGAATTGTAATAAATATCACGTGACGTTACACAACCATACGCAGTTTTCTTAAAGCAGTTCAAAAATAAATTTATCTTGTAATCTGTTTCGCTCAGTCTAATGATACAGCAAAATCACAATCTATAAATTTTAAACAGATAATTATCAAAATTTACCAAGTTCTTTAAGAATTTACTAAGAATAAACGATTAATTGGGAAAATAAATGTTTTAAATCATAATTATAATTTATTTTATCACTGTTGATGATTTGCATAATTGCTCGTTTTTTAAAGGAATGATATGCATCGAATGAAGATCCATTAATTAAATACAATATTCACAGCCAAATACCGTTCTTTGTTATCGAAAGTAATACAATATATAAAATGGTAAGATTATGAAAGTGATTTTTTTTCCCTTCCACGCCTGCTTTCATCAATAATGAACTTAATTTTTAAAAATTTATTATAACAAAAAATTTCTCTTCAATAATACATTAATAGATAAATCGATAAAAAAATACATTATATATATATATATATATATGTGTGTGTGTGTGTGTGTGTGTGTGTTTGTGTGTGTGTAAGATAAAGCAATGAAATTATTATTAAAACACAAAAAATAACAATTAAAATCCAAAATCAACAAAAGAAAACTTTTATAGAACTATGTAAAATAGATGAATAAAAATTGAATCAAATTTAAAACTAAATGAATAGTTTGAATACCCAACAAAACAAAACATTTACATTCAGACTAGGGACTGAATTGTGGGGTTAAATATGTTTTATGGCACCACCCCTCCCCCAGTGCATCTTGTTGGGCAAAAATAAGATTACATCAAAATTCAATTTATAAATTAAAGAAAAGAAACAAGAAAACAAGAAGAAAATGAAAGGCAAGATATCTGAATAATTAAAGTTTTTTCAAAAACCAATATTTTCAAAAATCAAAATTCTCAATCAAATAATCTTCACCAAAAAACTTTCCAATTCCTCTTTGTCGGTTTGGCACAGCAGAAGAGAGAGAATTATTTCATCAGCTTCAAATTTATATGTAGGGATTTTTTTCGTTTATTTAGTATTGGTGAAGGGATCTTGAGGGATTTCTGCTGGAGCCAAAATTCCCACTATGGATTATCCCTTCAGATCTGCGACTATGGGAAAGATTGATTTGGCAGATTTTACGAGCGCCTGATAGTATAAATAAAAAGGATAAATTTGAACGTATATATATAAAAAAAAAGAACGAACTCTTGACTTTGTTAAATGAACGGAAAAAATTCGAAAATTAAATTATTTTTAAGTGAAATCATTATTTCCCTTAACTTCAATAAATATCTTAATTCATCCAAGATTTTATCTACTGTAGTAATGTGTTCAGTATTCATTTTTCCATGTGATTTTAAATGAGAGAGAATGGAAGAATGTGTAGCTCAAATTTAGAATTCTCAAAACTTCCAGAATTATTTGATTGACTTTAAATGGATATTAAAAAGTAAAAGCTATGGAAGTTCATTAACTTAAAAAAAAAATTACCCTCTTCTCCCACACAGCTGATGAATTTCGATTACTTAATAACAACTGAGAATAGGTAATAATTATTATTTACAGTATTATTTTAATAATTACTGTATTCTTTTAATTGTATATAACTTCATATAATTTTTATAGTTTCAGTTACTTAGTACTTCATTGAAGAAATTTGCTATTGTAATTTATTACATTTAAACAATTTTAAACTGGAAGTGAAGCACTTAAATTTTCTCATTTTTCTGGATGACTTAGAGATTCAGTCAAACAAAATTTTAAAATGATATCTAATTTAACCTTGAAGAAAATAATTCCGTATTGCAACCACTTAAACTGCATGCTAGTCTGTTGAAGTAAGAGGGAAAATCACACACACATACACTGATTAAAATTACGAAATTGCAAAATTATTGTCAAAAACATTCACAATATTTATCACCAATTTTCCAAAAAGTAATTCTTATCTATATTTATTATAATAACGTAACAGTTTCCGATGTATTTTGATTTATTTACACCTCTCTATTCAAGAGACTCATAAATATAACTCATAAATTTTCATAATCCTATCGCATTTGAAGTGGTTCTACAGACTTTAAATGAATAATTAGTTTTTATCCCTTTGATTTAAAATTACGTAGACTATCATTAGCTTTGGATACATTCATTGCATACGACATCCAACTATCCAACATTTCTTACTAGTTCATTTTCTGTAAACTTAGATTGACATTTAAGTTTTGAACTTTTGAAAATTTCTCTTTTTCTCCTTCTTTATCAAAACCATCAAAACAAAATAACAATAATAAAAAAAAATCCCTCCTATATATCAGATATACAGAAATCAATTTAACTATCTACATTAGCTTTATATATGTTCAATATTTTCTTAAGATTCTCTCTTTTCTCTGTGTTTATCAAGAAAACGGATTCACGACTCTTCTTGTCGTATTCGATCTATAACTATTTTTGTCCAGGATTATGATTTTGTTTTTTAAAAAATTATTTTTTTATTATTAATGCACAAAATTAGCTTCTTTTACAAAACCTGTTATATTTTGTGTACCATCAGTCTTTATTACTTTTCCCGGATCCGAACAGAGATCCAACCTGAATTCTCACAATATAGCCAGCCATACTCTTTCTAACTTTGAAGGAATATTTGATTATTGAATAATATAAATTTGCACATAAAGTAACACTACATACTTTTGGTATAGGCTATAAAGGAAGAACCTGGCATTCGTTTCATGCTAAAAACTATTTTATCTAGAAGCTCATTTTTGAAATTTAGCATATTATTTTCAGCATCTTGATAAAATCTTATACAATCAAGAAATAGAGATATGATCAATTATATAAAAATAGAAAAATAATCTAATAAAATTGTCCATAAATAATAATTGTATTTTTCCAGAAAGTGATACAAATGTTAGGAAATAATGTATGCAATTGAGACAATAACGAAATTTTATGCTCTTGAGTGCAGTTTTTCATCTGCAAATAGTTTTTCTTTCTTTAAAATAGTAAAAAACAATCGTTATTCGCTTAGTGAAAAAAAAAACCCTTTTTAAGGGGAAAAAAAGCAAGAATCTTACTCCAAGGAAAATACTGATATCATCACATAATAATGTCATCAGACATTTCTATAAAATAAAAATTCCTTACCCAAAGTAGCGTAAGATTAATCTTAGTTCAATTATGAATGGTAAAGTGAAGAGGAGAGTTCAGTTCTGTAGTTTTGCTAGTAATTTTATGTGTATTTAATCATTCAGTTTATCTTTAAGAGTTGCTTTAATAATTTTTTTGCTTAGTTTTTTTTAATTCATAATGTATATGACCCATCTATTTTCCTTTCAATAAAATTATAAGTAATTTGTTGAAATCTAAAAAATTTGTTTCGTATCGAAACGTATGTATTTATATGGAGAGAATACGCAACCTAATTTTAACTATTGTGTACTTAAATCATGTATTAAAATATCCCCTTAAAAAGAATAAATTTTGTTCCATAGTCATAAAAATGAAATAAAAATTATGAAATCAGAATTTTTGATGTCATCATTTCTACAATAAGAAGTTCTAGGTTAAAAAATGTAATAATAGATCCGCATATGTCTACTTTATATCGAACTTGATCTAATGTTTGTTTCAATCATTTGAATTCCCCTTCATAAATTTTAATTTTTAACTAGTTATAATGTGCGAAACGTTTGATATTTACGGTACTTTTAAATCAAATATTACGAAATTTTGTCTGGAAAACTTTTTATAATGTAATAGAAAGTATATATATATATATATATATATATATATATATATATATATATATATATATATATATATATATATATATATATATATATATATATACCTTCTTTTCAAGATATAAAAATCCTATTATAAATGAAGAATAATATTTTATTATTTGATCAATTCTATGTAATAGTATTATTCAAACTGAGTTTAAAAAAAGTAAAAAATAGTCTAATAAATAACATAAATATTTTGTTTCGCGACAAAAGTTTTGCTTCAAAATTCTTGCTTTGATTCATTGATTTTAAAGTTTTATATTTGACACCTGAAATAGTTATCATATTAAGAGTATTTTAAAATTTCTTAAAGAATTAAAATGATTTTCAGTTCCTGTTTATTTGAATTTTAAAGCCAAATTTAAGAAAATGTTAATAACAGAAGCGATTTTAATAGTAGTACTGAATTATACATAACGTATCGCAAATTCTTAAAGTTAAAAAGTTCGATAAAGTTCTCTGTTATAAACTTTTCTGTTACTTTTACGATAAAGTTCTATGTTACTTCAATACTTAATACAGAAGTTTGTAGAGAAAGTGATTGATGTTGTAACATTTATTATCAATAAAAAGCGTTCAATTCAGTGAAATATAAACTAATAAAATGATGGCTACTCCAAAGTAAATCGATAGTGTCAACTTGTAGTCTTTTTTATTAATCATAATATTAATTTAAAACGCATATATGTTAAACAAGGCCTCTCACATGCATATTAAAAACTCATCCATATGTGTATCATCACTATGTAAATAATTCAAAGATAAAGTCACGGAAATGATTCTTTTGTAATCTTAAAT
This sequence comes from Nephila pilipes, assembly GCA_019974015.1. Classification (NCBI taxonomy): domain Eukaryota; kingdom Metazoa; phylum Arthropoda; class Arachnida; order Araneae; family Nephilidae; genus Nephila; species Nephila pilipes. The sequence goes on from BMAW01116731.1 coordinate 701,691, forward strand.
CTTTTAGCACTTAAAAATAATCAACAAGATAAAATAACGCTGACAAAGCTTTGAAATTATTGCAAGATTTCATTGGTTAATAGATTAGTTTTCTGTCCATGGTAAATCGAATTTAAATCATCCATAAAATTTTTACATAAATATTTAAAAACTCATTCATGTTATAAGTAAACATAATTTTTACTTATGAAGTTCTTGTTGGAGTAAACTGAGTTCAGGTATATGTTTTATTTTCCAAATATAATAAAACTTTTATAAGAAACAAAATAAAATAAATTTTAAGAAATAGACATTAAAAGGAAAAGAAAAAATATATTTAATATACATAAAAAGTCTGTAGTTATTTAAAAGCAACTAGAAATTTATAATTATTTCACAATAAATGTAAAATAATTTAATGCAGTTTATTCTGCTTTTACTTGCATTTTATAGTAAATTAAGAAAACTTTGAAATGTTATTGTTTGACTATAGATACAACAGAGACATTTCAACTAACCACTAATTATATTAAAATATTTCGCCTTTTATGTTTATTTATTTTATGAAAATAAATAAGTATATATGTCGGAGAGATCCTAATCTGTATTCCAAATTAGTTCTAATATTTTTTAAAAATATAAGTTATGCTTGAAGAAAGTGAAACTTCTAATATGCAAGAAAATTATACTGACATTACATAAAACGTTTTACCTTAGAAAAAATATTCATACCATGAATAAAAAATTTATAAAATTTAATTTCAGTTGTATTGCACACTCTTTAAAATAAGCATAATTTCCTACCGAATCATACTCCCTTTATTTTTTAATTGGCCCTTTACAGTAAAGGCTGGACAATTAATGAATTTTAAGCTGTTTGAATTATTTTATAATTACTCTATACGTGTAGTGTAATTATATCTACATTATAATTACATAATATGGTATATGTGATATTTTTATCAGTATACTACACGAGGACCATGTGTAAGTGCGGAAAAAATATTAGTATAATGAATACGGTTTTAATATTATTTATTAATAAAAATTGAATTTAATAATAACATTAAATTAAATTAAATATAATAAAAATAAAGGTAATTATTACAATTAAAAATCAAAGTAAAACAATTATTGTAAATTCTTTCTACGTACGCCATAACCATATAAATGATTTATTTTCGAATCTACAGTAAAATCATTCTTTTTTATACAATTTTTTTTGTTCATTTTCAGTTTCATTTTATTATTATTTTTAAAAAATCCTTTTTTGTTTCATTTCCAATAAAAATTAAAACAAAATAAATGGCTACGACGTACCTAATTTTTTTTAGTTTTACCTAATATTGACAAATGCTTAATTATTAAATTAAAATTTTGAGTTTTTGTAAATTAAGTTGTTAACTCTTTGTTTTACAGTTGAAAAATAAATTTTGACCTTTTTGTTTTTTTAATTCATATTTAAAAAGAAACAGTCCATACGTAATATTAAATTGTCCCTAAGATTCAACTTTCGAATGAAAAATACTATTATAATTGTTTACGGAATGAATACACTTCTTTAAAAATTTTATGTTAAATTAATTCATCTCTAACTCAATTCATTAATCATTCGATATAGGAATAATTAAAATGAAACAGAATTTATTTTATTTTACAACATTTATTAAAATAAATATAATTCATAGAAATCATACCTGTAAATTTATATGTTATTTAATATGTATTAATTTTCTTAATCAAAATTCAAAGAAATAGTAAAATAAAGTAGTTAAAAGGTTTTCATTGCTATTTTGCAGCAATATTAATTAAAAACAAAACAAAATTGCTTACAACGCCACGTTACTTATCCACTTAACATTTGAAATAAAGTACTTACTTAATGAAACTGAATTGATCATAAATTTCAATAGGATAGTAATCGCTAAGTATTTTGTCATTATTTTGGATATTATGTGTATAATCCAAGAGACATGATTTTTAAATTCTGAAGGATATCTAGTGAAATATTTACGGATACATCAGCGCAAATGTTTAACTTATAACAGGTGAAAATAAACTCATGGAACACTATTTTATTTTTTTATTTCCTATAGAAGCATAATACAATTTTTTTTTTCTTTTTTCGAATATATTCCTGGAGAGGAAAATGCTTCATTATCTGCTTTGTCAACTAATCTATTCATTTTGAATTCATGAACTGTTTCCTTATATATATAAAAGCATTTACGTTCTTTGTTATAAATTGCGATTTAAAAGATTTTATATCTCTGTGCACGCATAATCAAAATCAATATTTTAGGTGTAGTTTCAATTATTCATTGGAAAATTACATCAAATAACTATCTCAATGCTAAAAGATATAATGCATATACAAAATGTTGCTGATGAATTAATTTGAAAAAATGATTTACTATACCAACTATTTTAAATTCTTAAATTGATTAATTGATTGGTATTAATACGCAGCAAGTATTTCCAAAAGATTTCATTTTGTCTAATAAATCATTTCCGTTACTTTGCACATCATAGCATTATAGTAGCCCTTATAACTCGTATTGACCAGTTTTGTCAATTCAATTACTAATTTTATTTCGATGGCTCTCCATCCATTGTTATAAATCCTGTCTATAATGGCTACTTTATTTCCAAAATTCAAGTGGTTATGTGTCCTTTTTTTGGTGAGATTTTTTGATTTTACAATCATTTTCAGAAAGTCGAGTATTAAAGTTTTCAGAGTTATTTAACATCTTTCAATTATACTCCACCCCCCTCTTTCAAAAGAATTTTCTTTTCCTCAAGTTCTGTCGCTCTTTTCATTTATATTCTTAAAAAATTTAAATTATTCACCGTCGCTTGGGTGTTTTTTATTTCTTTACTAGACGTATTATGCAGATCATGAAGAATAAAATTTCAACGATAGTGCTTTTATCGTTATTTTTAGTAATCATTTACACTCAAAATAATTTAAGAATCCTAAATAAATCCTAAGAAAATGCAATTTTTTTTCTAATTAAAAATATTCTCATTTACATACTTCTGTGGATGTATTCTTCCACACAATTTAGAAAATTCAGCTGTTATGTAGGATCAATTTACGATTATCTTAGTTGTCTACAGAAAATTTTAAATGCCTATATAGTTTTTCTTCACCATATTTTAAATTTCCATACATGTATGGGCTCATTAAAATGAATAGTATGTAAATAGGACAAGAATGTAAAATACTTTTTCTATGTACCAATGTCGAATATAGAAAGCCTCAATGCCATTTTTTTATTAATATTTATAAGCAAAATGTGATAAAAGGAAATTGTTATTATTATTTTTTTTCCTAATCTTGATTTTCAGGGTTATTCAAAATAATTCATCCAATTTTAAAATTCCACATTTTCATAAGTAGATAAATAGATGACACGTAAAGATAAATAATACATGAAACATAGTATCACGTATTTTGTATCGTTTATTTTTGAAAATATGGAATTTTGAAGTCGGATGAATCATTTTGAATAACCTTTTTCATTATATAGAGAACTTAAATTTAACATTAAAGGAATTATTTAATGATAGCAATAAAGATAAACAGAATAGAATTTTACATATATTAGCAATATAAGTAGTAGTCAAAAGTAAAATATCTGCAAATTTGTTGAAGAAAAAGTAATTTAAAGTATATTATATTTTACCATATTTTATTGCTCTTTTAAAGAAATAAGCATTCGATATTTTTAATTATATTATTCAAATGATATTGTTATTTAAATTAAGTCATTGCATTGATTAACGCAATCATTTTCCTGTGCTTGATTATTTATCAGAATTCTCCAAACTATGTAAAAGTCAAAACTAATAAAATGTAGAAATTCAGTGCAGTGTACATTATTATTTAATTTCACAATATCTATAAATCATGATATATCTCACTGAAATTTCAGCTTAAATTTATTTATAAGTGCACTTGAGAATTATAGTTTTTAGAAGTAGGTTTGATAGAATCGTTTATTCCCTACAAAATGTTTTTAAAATAAATATTAAAAATCTTTAACAAATCAGAATAAATCTAAACTTTATTATAAAATGTTTTTTCTTAATTAATTTGTTTTTATATATGATTAGCTTTGATACTTTTTTTACTTTTTATATGGATTCAAAGTATTGTATTTACCAATATAATATTTAAATCCCTTAATATTTTCAATTCATGCATTACTTAATATATATATGTTCCCTTTAAATTAAAGGAAATGTGGAAAATGTGTATATATTATAAGATATTTTTTCATAGAAGAATTGTATGTTAAATAACATAAAAATTATAATATAATAAAATATAATTAGAAAAATATGTAATATAAGGCTCATACATATAGATAAAAAAATTTTATAGTGTTTGATATTTATATTACATTTTAACTAGTTGAAGAAACTATATTAGTATCAATATATTTTACTTTGAAATAAATTAGCTCTTTTTTTTGATAAGTAACTTATATGATTTTATCACTCATTTGTTTCCTATTATCAATTTTATGCTTATTGTTCTATATAAACATTGTTGAGAAGAATTTGCAATTAATTCCATTTAATAAGTTAAAGTATTTATTTCCTCTCAGTTTCTTTAATTGAATACGTAAGAAAATTTCATTTATAAAATAAGATAAAACCTGTAATAAATCATCATATATATACTTTTTACAAAGCTATGACCTGAAACCAAAAGGAAATATTTAAAAAAGAACTTTTAAAAAATAAAACAGAGATATAAGGTAAGCACATTGCTCGTGTTATGCGATTCTAATCCTTGTTCATTGCAATTTTCTTCTCGCGTTATTCAATATAACTTATTTTAACTTGTTATTAGAGTAAGGAGTTCGGTTCCAATAATCTGTATAGAAAATACATTAAATTCTTTCATACTATAAAATAGAATGCAGTTACCAATAAGTCATATGCTTAAAATATAACAATTTTCTTTCTAGATAACTTTTTTTTCATTGTAATAATAATACCAATATAAATGATTATTTTTTTACATTCTTCATTTCCAATATGAAATAAGGATTAAAAACATTAAAAACTGAAGAAATTTTATTTACGAATGTAAACATACACAGCAATAATTTTATACTCAACTATACAATTCAATACGAAAACAATATTCTAAAATACAACAGCGAAATAACAAAAGAATAATGTACAAGAAGCATTAGAAGTTTTTTAAACAAATCAATGTTCTTTCTGTTAAATAACTTAATATTAAATTAATTCCTAATTAAAATACAAATTTTAGCATAAAACTTCACAAGCATATCTTTCCTCAATATCAAAACACGTCATTAAATTCATAAATTAATATCGGAATAAATAGTGTATGTACATAATACTAACAGTGATAATTTCCAAATAATCAAGAATGTTTTTCTCATGATACAAGTATGAACAAGAATTAAGCTGTAAATAAAAATAAGATATGATAATTGTAATGTGCGACACAGATTAATTTTAAAATATCATTGTCTTTGCATTTTTACTAAATTATATCCATATTTTTCTTCAAAGGTGAAAAAATGTTTACATTCAATAAATATATTTATTTAATTATATATATGTGAAGTAAATTGAATAATATACACTTTCAATTGATTGAACAATTGTAAAAACAAAGTAAGTTAAGGTTTTAACTTACATTAAATAAATAAACAAAAAGTTAAGAATAACAATCATTTCCAATTGTACACATTAATATGAAAAACATTTATCATTCATAGAAATATTCCAGTTTAAAAACAATATTTAATAATTGCTTAAAATTTCAATTTCGTTGTCTTTCTTGTTTAAATATTAACGTAATTTTTATTTTTAATCAGAACAATTAACAGAACTGAATAATAGTAAAATGATTTTACAATATTTATTTTTCTTCCACCGATAACTATTTTCCCTCTAGGTTCTAAATTTAACTTAGAAAAAATTAATTGGAATAAAATATTACATAATTAGTTACACTTTTAAATTATACATAATATAAGAGTATTAAACACTCAAAATAAATCTTTTAAGTTTAATTAGTTATTTTTAAACCTTTAAATCTCTCCAAATTTCTCTTGGCACTCATTTACAATATGTGGGTGTCACATACAAAAAGGTGCAACGATATCATTTTAGTGAAACAACATTGATGTGTAAGCTGGGGGAAAAGCAACATTGATGTGTAGGCATGGATAATAAATATGAATAAAGTACACACATGTCAAAGTATGAATACATACTCTTATGGATAAGTAGATTTATAATTCTTAATCTTAGTTTGAAAAACTTCTAAGTTAACAATAAAAAAAAAGCTCGATCCCCCCGTTATTAAATATACATGATGTAATTTAGTACTGCACAACTAAAATTAATGAATTAAATACAATATTATCTTAATAACTCTAATAGTAAATTAAACATATATTCTCAAGAAGTGAATATTTTTAATTTTAAAAAAAAGTATTATTTTAAATTAAAATTCCAAAATTCTTTAGTAAGCACAGGAGTTGTCTACATTGCATTTAAAAGCGCATAGGAAAAAAACGCGATAAGTTGTTTGAACACAATCTACGGTATCCTTCATGAAATACATAAAATTGTTATGTGCGATAGTATTGTTATAATCACAATAGACACTTGGACGGATTTAGTAATAATTTCCAACAGAAGCACTTCTTTCTGTCAATTTATTTTTCACTACAGGAAGGTAAGGAAAGTTCAAAATGTCAATATTAAAAATAATTATTATTATTTACAGCTTTTGTAAATATTAAATTTAACTTTTAAATTCATAAATCTTCTTTGTATAAAAGAAATTATAATGAATGGGTTTTTGTTGCAAAATGTATTAAGGAAACAAAATATACAAAGATATATGACAGAAAAATTAATAAATCAAAGCCTAAAGAAGTGAAGTATTTTTAAAAACACTTTGAATCTTCCTTCAAATAATACTCAGAATCCAGTCACGTGTAAAAATGAAAAGAGTAAACAAATTAAAAAGTAGAAGATGAATAGTTTTTAGCATAATAGTGCAAGCAAAAACTTTATTTCATCTAATTGATAAAGGATTTGTTGATATATTTATTGGTATATTATTTCTGTTCATTACAATGAATAAATATAAGTGTATTAATTTGATATTTTAAAGAATACAATTAACGTGATATTTAAAGTGATAACTTATTGTGCAATTATTATTTTTGTCATTGAAACTGTTTAATTCTAATTCCTTTTTAAAACTTTTATATTTTTTATTCTTAACAAAATTACAGTAACACTTTCTTAATCAATAAACTCTACACAAATAAATCAATTTTCCGTACAATTAAAATGTACTTTTGCACAGAAAGAATAAAAACCAAATTGCATTCCTTTTCGTCCTTATAAAATATATCTTATTGTAAGATTATTGAATTATTATGGTTTGTTTGTGCTTCTCTTTACAGGTGTACAGATACTATTGAAACACTGCAATGCCTGAATTCAAAATAAATACATTAATAATAAAGTACTTGGAAAAAGCTATTACATACACTTCAGGTAGACAAACAACTTTGCATAAACTTGTATTTATTGTTTTATTTAAATTTCTCTCATCTGAAAAACAAACGAATATATGATATAAGAGTGTTTTTGCATTGGACGGCTGAAGCAAGAAGGCGTTTGGACGGAATTTTTTCGGACAAAGTTTTTGAACACATCGAAAAAAAAATTCAGTTTCAGAAAGTCAATTTAGAAATGATGGAAGGATGTAAAAACTGGGCTCACTTGCTTTCAAATCATGAATCGTGATAAATTTTTAAACGTTTCATGAATGTCTCTACATTAAGTCATTCTCTCCAATTTTATAGACGTCTCTCAAATTATCACATAGGAAGAGAATCTATCTCTTCCCAAGTATACTCATTCTTTCACAAATCACTTAAACAGCACTTATGAAGTATTGCTGTCTCAAGCCGTTCCCCATCGCAGCTTGTTCTTGATTCCTTGTTAATGTCACTTGAATCTTTTTCTTCAATAATTCTTCTCTCAGATTCCGTACATCTTTCTCGGCCATAGAGCGCAGCTAAAAGGTAAGAAAAAATTTCATTAAATATTAAAAATTCTAGCAGTTGTACAAACTGATATTAAAATCTGCCACCCTTTTTAAAGAAATATAAACCAAAACAAAATTAAACTAAATAGCTATTGATATTTCTGAAAATAAATTAAATATGAAATTCTAAAAGTTTTACAAAGTAAAATTTATTATATCTAACTCTAAAATTTTTTAAAAAAGTATTTCCATTTTTTAAGCTAAAAAGTGCATTTCTAAAAGATCTTTATAATTGTTTGAAGTGCTTTTGATCAAAGAAACGGGTTTGGACAAAAGCATTTTCTTTTGTAAATGGGAAAATATTAAAAATAATCTTGCTAAATTTTGACGAGCTATGAAAAATTATAATTAATATTATTGAAATAACAATGGCAAACAAATAATGTATCGCTTACGAGATTTTTGTAACATTAATTTCTTAGGATTTCAATGTGAACAAATCTGGACATGATTACAAAAATATACAAAAAAAAAATTAAATTCATTTTCTGTAGGGTCAAAAGGCACATATTTGCTACTTAAGTTTTTAAACCATTTTCTTCTTCCTTTGAGATGAGATCAGCTGATATGTTCAAATGAATGACGTATGATGGTGTGTTTAAAAGAACAAATTTATAACTCTTAAATAAAACAAAATGCAGGTTTCAGGAATTATGTAAGATGCTAAAAATATTGTCAAAATAGTATGATTTTAAAGCATGGATTTTACAAAAGTTTCAATTTAGAAACAGTTAGCGCGAGTATATTAAACAAACGAAAGTTATTTGAAATTATCAATTAAATAAAATTATAAAAAAAAAATTGAATAAATATCTTTTACTTTAGCCATGAAAAATTCAGCTATCAACCCATTATAAGTGTACTCAAAATTTAAGATCTAAAAAAATCGACTAAGAAATAAACTGTTACTATTCTTTGCAAATCGAAACAATTTTTGTAACAATACATTAATCATAAACAAGAAATAAACTAAAAATTGTTTTATGGAAGTTGATTTACGTTTTTTGTCATGCTAGGGCAGGTTAAAAAATTTAAGGAATGTGATTTTTCTTATCATATATATCGATATATATATCGATATATATGATAAGAAATATGTGATTACCATATATATCGATATATATATCGATATAAATGATAAGAAATATGTGATTATCATATATATCGATATATGTGAATACCATATATATCGATATTTAGTCTGAAGAAAGAATGATAAAGGAATTGGAGAGTTTTCATGGTGAAAAGGAATTAATTTCTAGACCTAAGGATGTTAGAAAAATGGAAATTTCTGCAATACCTTGTTTTTGGCTAACATATTATTTCAAGATCAGCAGACATAAGGTGGACTGAAATGATAATGTAACGAAACTCTTTCATTTCGTTAAATATTTTTATCTCGGGAAAGGTGTTTCTCTTATAAATTGATAGAAATAAAGAACTCAAATATATGTTTTTATTACATGATGTAAGAATATATTTGCTGAAATTAAATATCATGCAATAATTGTGCATACCTTAACTTCTGTATGCAGTTTTAATCTAGTTCCTTCCACTCTTCTTGTGAGATCTTCTATTTCCTGAAGTAATCTTGCAATCATGATTTTGTAACTCAGCTATAAATGAACAAAGAAGGTTGTTGAATGCTACATGCAAAAATATAAAAATTAATGGAAAAATTCACATTGCGATGCAAGAAAATACAAAAAAAAAATGTAGGGGAAAAAAACAGAACTTAAAGTTCAAACAACTATTATTTAATACACATGTTTCATCTACAAAATACCACCTTAATTTATTAAATTATACCAAACATAAAAATGAGAACGAATTATTCATAAAATTGGAAAGTTTTTATTAAATATAGGTTACCCACACTCATAAAATATTTACATGAAACGGTCTTAAAGTTGATATTTCTGTTTTCCTAACAACTGCAGTAAGCACACGTTTGAATTAAAATCAAAGATAAATCATAAGTGATACTGATAAATATTTATTTAAAATGATAAATTTAAATGTGTTTATTTTATTATATGTTATATTCGCAACTTACTCAATATATCCAAAAAAAAGTTAATAATACGATCATATTTCTTACATATTTATTTAAGTCACTAAAAGTATTAAAATGCAAATCTCCACTAGTAAAATAATGTCATTTTTTTACAATATTTTCACAGAATACCACAATATTTTTTGAGAAATAAACAATGTATTATTTTAAGAGTCTTTAAATGATCCTTAGACGAATATTTTTAAGAATATGTTATTAATTGAATTCAAAAAACATATCATGTGTAAGGAAAATTCCCTATTTGGCATACTGCTATTTTTATTTTGGTTTTTATGAAAGAAAATAGTTTAAGAATTGAAAAAAATAATTTAATTCGTGCTTGTACATATAATTCAACTACTTTTATTTGAATATTCTTAGTTGTGTTAATGAATCAGTAGTATATACTAAAGTTTTAATTCTACTATATTTTTAAAGGATTTATTATAATTTCTTATTGCTACATTTTACTCATGCTATATAATTCCAATTACATGCCTTTTAAATACCTGGAAAACAATGATTGATGTAACTGCAATTTGATTTCTTCTAAGTTAATATGTTAAAAATATGACTTAAATTTTCCATTTTCCATTTTTTCACAACCAATCACTAGATTTGTTCAAAATTAAATTTCGTATACTTACAAATTTGCGAATTTAAATGATTTAAAAGCCATATTATGAAATATTAAGTTTATTTATTTTAATATATAAATAATATGAAATAGTATTAACGTGTTATGAAATATTAAGAGTAATTACAATAACATATTAATATTACTATGTTACGAACTATTAAGCGTATAAAATTATTTACTTGTAACTTAAGCCTAGTGTAGCTGTTTTATTTAGTATAGGTTTTGAAATACAGAGATATTAAAGCTCAAAATTGCTTTAAAACGAGTTGTTCTAATTTTGTTGCACAAAAAATAATTCAAATTAGTATAATTCTTTCCTCTTAAGATATTCTAAGTAGGGCAACACAGTACTAATTAGAAGTAACGGCACACAACTCGAGTTGAAATAAGTCAGTGCTTCTTATTACCTTGTTGGAGGGTCTTTCCGTTTTTCCTGAAATAGTCAGAAGTGCCCATACCCCGGCTTGGACCTTGGCCAAAAGCTCCCTGTGCAGTTTTTCCAATTCTTGTCTCAATCTCGAACATTCTTCTTCCAATCTAGGAGTGATTTTCTTTGCTTCCAAGTATCTTTTCCGCCACATTTCGCGAACTGAAAAATATTTTAAAGAGAATGATTGAGTGTTTTAGTATTCTATTTTATCTTCTTATATAACAGATAAATTTATAAGCACTCCAGTTTTCAAGCAAAGAAGTTGTCCTGAAAAGAAATTATGTCATGCAAAAAAACTAGAAACTTTTAATTTTTATACCAATTGCTTACAACATTTTCTATTCTAAAGAAACTTAACGTAGTCTGCATTTAGAAAAGAAAACTGTAATTTTCCGTACAAAATAATTAATAAAAATAGCAAAGTATTTTTCTGCTTTCGTCAATTAATTCGTGTTAGTGATGATTTGATATGCTTCACTTATTGTGAGTCAAGATAATATAGATTAAATTTTTAAGATCCCTCTGAAATAGTTTAAATTCATAAAATTTAAAAAAAATTCTGATATTAAATGTATCATTAAATAAAATGTAAATATATAAAGTATTTTAGCACTTCTAAAGAGATTCTTCAAAAAATTGAAATTGAAAAGAATCAGAATTTGCATTCTGAAAACTGCATATTTGCATTGAAGGATATTTGAAAAGTTTTTATTTTATAGTATGAAAAGATCTTTCAAAATTTTATACATATTATTTAACATTCTGGCAGCCTTTTTGCTTAAGTAATGAGCGAAAGGGGAATTCTTACGTCTTTTTTTAAGTGTTTAAAGAAAAGCAGCTAAAGATGAATATGCGAAATATAAAAAAATTCATATTATAAATAAAATAACAAATTTTTTTTTTATTCTCTTCACAAAACAAAAAAAAATGTAAATTATGTTTTTTTGTTTTGTAACCTAAAGTGTTACTTTTTTCTTAGTTAATATCCCAGCATCAAAATTATTCGGATATTTTATTTATGTATGACAATGAAATTCAAGGACAATTCACAGACTAAATTTCTATGAAATCCCATATAGCGCAGGCATAACATCACAAATAAAAAAATTTATATATTAGTTTGAGGTTGAGATATAAGACAGAACACATGTAATTGAGACTCCTGTTACAAATGTTATATATGATAGTACATGCAGATTATATTATTAAAAACATGCTAAATAGTAATATTAAATTATTAAAAAGAAGAAAAAAATATTCTATGTCATTTTCTATAATATTATACTAAAATCGCATGTCACGTTCAAAATGAATATTAATTTAAATGATCATACAAAGATTTATTCAAGAATAAGATTTTTATTATAAAAATGTTTTTCCTCTTTTACATTAAACCCATTCGAAAATTTTGTTGGAATGAAATTCATCATTTTTCAATTAACACTGAACATAAGGCATTTAATAACTTATATTTATGCAAAAATATATTCAGATTAATGTTTTATTCACTGTTCCTGAGTTATGGATGTTTATGGGTGAAAATGCTAAATGCACATAAGAACACTATCAATCGCTATTGCACTTTATCGGGAATGTGTGAGAAAAGCAAATAAACAATACGAATATGTTTAAAGCTGAATAATAACTTCCATTTTTTTACATTTTTTTTTTATTCATAAAATAAATTGTAATTGTATTTTCGTAGACATTCTGTTTCATCTATTTGAAATCTACTTGCGTCTTCAGAGACCACGAAAATCAAATCTGAATTTAGATATACAGTTAAGTACCTCCCATCTAACAATGTAGCAGTACAATTAAACGGGTTTTTGTCCTCCAGTGATAAAGTTCTCGGCCACGCTGCATAGTGTATGCATGAGTGATTTGTGAAATATGGGACAGAAATAAAGGCGCTTCCCGCCCATATATCAAATCAAAGGTTATTGTACACCTCTTTGATATAAATTGGAAAAATGACCACTACATATATCATAATGATAACCTCGCGTTTTATTATTTATTTAACAAAAGGTTTTAAAAAGAATTTAATCTGAATACCTGAAGTTTGTTAATATATATATAGAAGTATGCTTCTATAGTTATAAAAATACTCAATGCCATACGAAGAATTAAAATATAAAACCGTACCTTTTATATTTGAGAGATTAGTAAAATACACTGGACCTTATACAAACATATTATACTCTAACAATTAAAAGTGCATTGATTTACATGAATACAGTGCATAGTAATACATTAAATGTGTATAATTTAAGTATCTAACTTAATTTTTGTAGAGCTATAATATGTCATAGTATATTATATATAAAATCACAGTATATGAATGTATTGTTTTGTAACCCATTGTGTGAGGTTTAATAGCAATTAAAAATGGAGGGCCAACTCAGTGTGAAGGACATTTCACGATAAGATAGAATTCCGAAAAAAATATCAGAACTTAAACAAAATATGTTACAAATCTTATTTGTGAAAATTAAATGACCAATTTTGGACATATAGAACTACTTCCAAAAATATATTTCTGAATTTCGTGCAATAAATTTATTCTTTTGTATTTGAGGCACCAGTTTTTAATTTTTCATTATTACCAGCTTTTTCATCATAAAACAGAGATCCTACAAAAGGACAGTAAGACTAACAACTTCTTAGCGGAAATTTTAGAATTTAATAACTTCTTTGCATTATTTGTACGCCAACTGTATTATGTTAATGTGCAACTATACGAGTTATTATTTTTGTTCTACTAATCGTTTTTATATACAATTACTTTTTTTCTTGATTGAATTTCGATACGTAGTTACATATTATAAATAATTTATTTTCGAACCCAAATGCTATTTTTAAATGTCTACAAGAACAACTTCCTTTTCAGCCTCTACTATTTCAAGATCAAATAACTAACATTCTGTTCTCCTTTTCCTCTTTAAATGAAATGCATTTCGCGACACTACCGGATATCATATTCCTTCTCATGCACTAACCTGAACCTAAATACACAGCAGAAGCTAACAGTAAAAAAACAGAGATAGATAGATAGAGAAAAATAGACAGAAAGAGAGTGAAAGAGAAGAGAGAGAGAGAGAGAGAGTAGCAGCGGCTCTAAGAAGAGATAGAGATTTTGAATAGAGATATGATGGATGGTGCTTGCCTGCGGCTGAATCGGCCCTCCGGGCGAAATTCGGTAGATCGCGTAAGCAGCTGTAGGTCTCACCTTGTTCTCGTCTTTGGTGGGCTCGGCTCTGCAGTTGCTTGATCTTCCGAAGCAGCTCCTCGCGCTGACGCTGGCGAATTCGAGTTTCTCCTCGCACTTCATTCAGGATGGTCAGAAGACGCTCCTCTGAAAAAAAAAAAGGAATGATTATTCAGTTAAAATAAAACTTGCCATGTGACGGATCTGGCAAATATTAAATCTTGTCGAGGTCTCAAGTCCTTCCAATGGCGTGGTGTGGAAATTTGGAGAAGGTTGTGCCGGTTCAAGTGTCGTCATCGTGCTTGACTGACGTTCAGAATTGCGAGGTTCATCACCAATAGTCCTCGTGTTGCTTCTCAGTGGGACGTTAATAAACAAGCACAATTAAGTTAAAATTTTATATTAAGCGTGATAATGAGATTAAACAAATCGAACACTGCATTTGAATTCAAATTGTTGTGGATTCCCTCTGAAACAATAGCTTATGTCAAGTTTATCAACTGAATGTGTAATTATATCTTGTTTAACGAGTTATTATTTTGCTAGTATCTGATCTAATTCTTGAAATTCTCTTTGAATGTAAAACTTTAATAAAGATATGGAACTTTTGCTGATATGTTGAGAATTTGTTTTAAAAAAATATTTACGCATCTTAAGTACCTCTTTGAGTAGATTTTATTAAGCTTATATATACAACGTAATATTAAGGTATCCGACTAGGTTAAAAAAGCCTTTTTTGATGAAAATTTCGATTTTTTTTTTCTGATTGTAAATTAAAGCCCCACTTTTTAAGATTCCAAAACAGTCCTTATTATTACTTTATGTTTGATAGAACTCAAGTTATAGCTTTTTTAATAATGTGCTGTTATTGAAACCGAAACCGGAAGTAGTGACATTTGTGACAGGAAGTTGACGATTTATCCTTTTTTAAAGCACTATTTCCCTAAAATTATGTTTTAAAACCTCAATTTTAATTTTCTACTTACTAAGCCACGAATTATTAATAATTATTTCAAGCAATTCTGTTTTAGATGATTGGCAACAGAGATTTTGACTACCGCTTATAACTGTTTGTTTACATTTTTCGTTCGTATAACTTTGCTAATCGTTAGTTTTTTCCCCTTATACTTTGCTTTAATTTCAGTTCTTTATTTGTAAGACATTCATTTTAAGTTTATTTTTCTTGAAAATATGGGCAAAAGTCGTTCTTATCGTCCACGCAAAAGGAGGTTTTATGGAAATCAGAACGCTAGTACTCTTACTGAGTCATTCTGTGAAAGAGAAAAGACTGCGAGCGAAAGGAAACTACAGCATAGTAACAAATCTGAGCATGCTGAAAATAATTCATCAGGACATTTAACAGGAAATATTATTATCGACTTACAAATTTTACTTAGTGTTTTTTCAGTCTTGCGTTGTAAAACTGAAAAGTGTGGAGAAAGTAGTTTGTTTCTTGTGGAGGATTCAAGATTTGGACTTTCTTCAAACTTTTCTCTACATTGCAAAAACTGTAACTTTGTATTTTCATTTTGTTCATCCAAGAAAAAAGACAAAATGAATGAAATTAATACTTGTTTTGTGTATGGTTTACGTTTAATTGGAAGAGGGTTATCCGCAGGAAGGAAGCTATGTGCCATCTTGAATCTGCCTCCCTTTCTTTCAAAGCTTGCATTCCGTCAACAGGAAAAGAAAATTCTTTGTGCTGCTGCTTGCGTTGGAGAAAAGAGTATGAATGATGCTGCAAAAAGTATTCGACAACTAAAGAAATGTCCAAATGATGTTACAAATTGTGGTGTTTCTGTGGATGGTACCTGGCAGCGCCGTGGGTATTCATCATTAAATGGTTGTGTTAGTGCCATATCTGTAGACAGTGAAAAAGTTGTGGACTTTGAGACTTTATCTCAATTTTGCAGGAAATGTAATTCCAAACTATCAAATCACAAAGGCCACTGCAATCGCCATAAAGGGTCTTCATCGAACATGGAACCAGTTGGTGCTTACACTGTGTTGGTGCCAGTCACTGCCAACAGCAAAAACTTCCAGAAGAAAGCTTCGCGCCATAAGAAAAAAAGAAACATAAAAATGGAGGAAAATGAAGGAGTGACTTATAAAACTGGAGAATTTTAACTTATTCTACTGTCAATTTTAAAATAATTATATATTTTGAATGTGCTCTTCAAAAATAAATTTTTCACGAAATTTTTTGCTTAAAAATTGAGACATTTCCACGACAGTTTACCTAAATTAAATGAAATTTAGTGCATATATTTCAAAATCCCCTCAGAATGTTACAAACCACTGGTTCTGAGATAATTCCATTTAATCATGTTTTATAGTTCCTTTTTTAAGAAAACATAAATTAATTTTGACGAAAAATCATTAACGTCAATTGCGATTGCTTATAAAATATTTATTTTTTTAAATATTTGTTAATGTGCAGTTTGTGACACTTCAGAGGGATTATGAAGTATATTTATATAAAACAAAAATTTATTATGGCCATTATTTTTTAAATTATGCTGTTTTCCTGACATGTAAAATTTTGCTAAAATTTCAGAAAGAGCATTTCTTTTTCAAAACTTAGATGTAATATATATGTATATATTTTTATACTCTCAAGTATTTGTGATATTATGAGTCTTTTTCAATTATTTCTCATTATAAAATTTTCCTGGTTGTCAACTTTGAAAAATTAGTCCACGATCCTTGTAGGATGAGTATTGAAGAATTAAAATGGCTCTCACTACCATCAACAAAAACCTCCACAAGAAACCTTAGGTCCATTAGAAAAAAAGGAAACATCACTATTGAGGAGAAGGAAGGAATAAGATGTAAAACTGGAGAGTTTTAAGTTGTTTCATTAATATTAACTTTAAGTAACTTATAAATATATTTTTTAAATGTGTTTTCTGAAGAATTAAAATTTCACCAAAAGTCATGCACGAAAAACGTGATATCTCCAAAGCAATCCAACCAAATCCAATAAAATTTGGTACACATATTTAACAAGTCCTTGGGAGTGTAATAGACCACAGGTTTAGAGATAGTTACATTTGGACACATTTTGTAGTCTTTTTCGTTCCAAAGCATGTAGTAATTTTGGTGAAAAATCATTAACATCAACTTCGAATCCTTATAAAATATTTATTTTTTAAAATAATTGTTATTCTGCGGTCAGTTACACTTTACAGGGAGTAAGAAGTATATATATGAAATAAAAATCCATTATGTCTATTATTTGTTTAATTATGCTGTTTTTCCTAACATTGTAAATTTTGCTAAAATTTCATTAAAAAAACACCTTTTTTCAAAACCTAGAGGTTATATATGTATATATATATAAATTTATTGTTATTTGAGTCTATTTCTATCACTTGACACTAAAAGACTCTTCTGAAAAGTATTTTTTAAAAAATTGGTCTTCGAACCTAGTCGGGTGCCTTAATAAAGGATATTCTGCTTACATATGTAATCTACAAACGATGTTGTATATCGAGAATTACGAATTAAAACAAAATTTAGAGATAGTTGCGTATTAGCTCTTCAATCTAAAAATGAATATGAAAATTGTATCAAATATTTCTTTTCTAATTTCTAAAAACTTTGGAAATGAAGTTGAAATATTTATTTTCTTTCTTACGATAACAATCAGCTACATTTCACTCTGCTGATTAACTTATATCAACAATTTGAAGCGGTTTCTTAACAAATTGATCACAATTTTAACATCTACAAATTGAGAGAAATAATACAAAAATTATAGATATGCTTTATTCCTTTGACAAAAATTCATTCAAATTAATTTGATCAATTGATAATTTCTGACGCAATAATTGTGCATTTATAACAAACAGTTCCTTATTTTAAACTTTTCCCAAACTCCCAAAAGTTTTTGTATAATTTATCTATATGAAATTGTCACGGTAGTTATAAGTACTTGTAACCTAAATCTAATTGTAATATATTTTGAAAAAAAAAAACCGAAATTTTGATTATTCACCGGACCTGCATTGAATAACATGTATCTCGTAAACGAAATTTACTAATTTGTTTTATTATTTTTATTTTATTTTATCCTTGTTTAATAAAAGGCTTAAGATTTACTTTGGGAACTATTTATGTATAAATGGATGTAATTATATTATGCCATTCGTTAGTAAGAATAAAGTTTTTAATAAGCATTAGTTTAATATAAGTTTTAAAAGGCAAGTGTAATTGAAATTTCCCCCCTAAAAATTGGAAAATGAGCAGCAAAATGCCGTTAAAATTTAATTTTTATTCAAAACAATGAATGATGCATCTGAAAATAAATTTTATTAATTTAATTAAAAAATAGAGCTTATATGAGCATTCTGTTCCTTATTCCAATTCTCAATGAAACATATATTAGTAAAAAACATTATGAAAATTATGAATAAGATAAATACTTCTTAAAACTTATATTATTTAATCATTTGTAATAAATAGAATAAATTGATTTTATCTTAGTAAATTTATTTCGAGAACGTTCACTAAATAATAACAGTATTACAAAAGAAATAAATTAAGAATCGTCATATCTATCATAAAAAACATTTTTCATGATAAATACCTCTTCTTATTATTCTCTTTCTAACTTTTAACTTTTATCTAAAATTAACGCATGAAAAATAAAGAAATAATTTTTAAATTAAAATTGATATTTATTATTTAAAAGAATGGGATGCGATTCCTTTTATTTCTCTTTTTTTTTTGCAATAACTAAAGTAAATATTTTACTTAAAAGTTCTCTTAATTTATATTCTTATTTTTACTTATTTCTTCCAACAAGATACAATATTAATTATTCTACAGTTTAATCCGCAGTAAGTAAATAATACTGAATAACAGTTATTTTTCTGAAGTATTTGAATCCTGCATAAGCATATGTATTTTTTTTTTTTTTATCATTTCTGACTTAGTATATTTTACATTTTTTTTTTCAAACAATAACAGAAAATGTACAGCTTCAGGGGTAAAAAATTGTTTCCATTTAATTATTGAGGAAAATTACTCATCAAAACAAAGGAAAAATATTTTACAATTAGAATTGTTTTAGAATATTTTATGATGATGTTCACTTAAATTGAGTTAATTTTTTTTAAAAAAAATGTCTCTATACACGAAAAACATCTAATCAATTACAAGAATGTAGTTCATTTTAACATTCATACAAACCGAAACAAAACTAGATACCACTCGGATGAATACATCAATCAATAACGGTCATTGATCTCGTCTATAATGATCGATGTTGTCAACATTTATAATAAATTTTAAGAAAATTGCTATTTTACCTGGAAATAATTCAGGTAAGAAAAGCGGTGGCGTTGGAGTTCGTATCAAGGCGCATACTCTCTTTCTTGATATCCGATTTTTCCCGAACCGAGCCGGATGCCGGATAATTGGGAGTGGGAAGATAGGGGTCGAGTTTCCATCGGTCCAAAGATCCACTTTTGCTACTCCTGACAGGACAGTTTGAGGCAGATAGGGTGGAGTGGCCACCCTTGTCATGCTACCCAACCTGGTCTGATTTAGAGAGCGCAACACCAAACGATTTCCTGGGCTTTCCCTTCCCTCTTCTTGTTTTTGTTGACCTGTAGGCGTGGCTTTACGGACTGCACCAATGTAGGGCACGAGCTTTTTGTCCAACCAACGCCGATAAGCACTTCTCACTTTCTCACGTATAAACAATTCTCCTGCACGCTTTGCCATTCGAATCACCTGGCAAGGTCGGTAGGATCTGCGCATTGGAATATAAACCGGCAACAAATCGTATCGTTGACAAGTTGCCAGGAAATCGTCGGTAGCTTTTTCTCTAGTTACGGCTTGTTTGGCACGGAGAAATCGACTTAAACTTCCCGAGAAATACGATGGTGGGTAGAAAACCGACCGGTAAGAACGGTTGGATCGGTATCCGGTTAGGTGCGGGGGTGTTCGGTTGAGATATGTTCGGAGTAAACGCCGATGACCGGCGCGGGAACGGACGTATCCTCCTAAAGGTAAACCAGCATACATCTTCCGGCGATAGAACTTGGGAGCATTGAAAATTCTATCTTTGGTGGCAAACATATCTACTTTTCAGTCTTTGGTTGGCACAAATTATCTTTGGCTTTGAAATCTATATTACTTGATCGCAACACAAGTAATATGATAATGTGTCCTTTCTTATAAACAATTCTTTGTTTGAACTAGGACTTAAGAAATAATCCAATTAGTAACTGCCTCTCATGCAATATGAAATTTTTTTGAAGAAATTGAAGATTATTCCTTATAATTGAATGATCGTAATGCAATGTCTTTTCTAATGCATCTTACAATTGTTCACCAACCGTTATAGATAATCCTTTGATTAATTCTTATATCAGTTATTTTAGATTTGTATTAAATTCTTGCAAAACTGCTTGTTAGAACAATAATCTTTCTTGAAAATCTCAACAAAAAAGACGTTTGGAAATTATTAAAATACTTTTACAAAAGATATTTTGTTGTAAATTTATGCCAAAAATATATTTGAGTTCATTTACAGTTCAAAGTATTACTGGCAGTGTAAAATACTATTTTTAAAAATCAAAAATATATTTTGTCACAAATTTTTTACTCAGAAGTAATCAAAGAAAAATATTAAATATCTGTGGCATACAGTTAAAACTCACACAAATCATCAAAACTTACGAATCCATTCTTTTTCCTGATTAAAAAAATATATAATAAGAAATATTCCATGAAATAGCACACTTATATTGATATTCTTCAGTTATTTTTTCTTACTTCAAGAATATATTCTTCGATACTTTTTCATAAATGTAATGAAAAAATTTCAAGTGGGGAAATAAATAAGAGTAGCTGCACCTGGAAATTCACACACACAAAATTACTTAGAATAGATGCTGAGAAAGACCAGAAACTAAATTTTCTTCTTTATGAACAGCCGTCAAAGGAAAATAATACTCTTCTGATCATGATAACACTTGGAATCATTCAAAAGATAAAACTTTTAACAACATTTCAAAGCTCAGCACGGCAGATTGATCTTCTATTTCAAAACACGTAATGTGTGCTTCACTTCTTCACCTGCTACAGAAATGAAGAGCAGCCCCCAACCAGAGATGCATCAACTCCAATAAACTGTCAAATGCTGCCTTCTCCACGACACACACCGTCAATATCATTTGCCAGGGTGCTCCCCCACCCCCACACACCGACCATCCCGACGATCTCCCATGGCGAACGTTCCATTCCCAGAGTCTACAGGGATTGAATGAAATCGCTTTCTTTTTTGTTCCACCCCATGTCGAGGATGTGCAGTTATTAAGTCCGGCGCGGAAAAAGAGATTAGGAAATGGGCCGGATAGGAACTAGGGCGGGGTCTATCCGGTGGTGGCCTCGAACAGAAACTGGAAACTTCACTCAGGAAATCCAAGGTCGTTTGACCAGGGTTGTCCGATTGGAAAAGGTGCGACGCCAAAGGGAATTTCTTCCGAGTGACTTATTGCCTGAGGGAGCATTTGATATCCTCGAACAAATTTAATATCGAATAATTAGTTTATTCTTTCTATTTGATTAAAAAAATTGAAGGTTATCGGATAAAAATTACATCAATTTTGTTCATATAATTAGGATTTATTGATGAACATTTTCATTAAGAGTACTTAAAGTTACAAAGAAATATACTACGCTAAAAGTATAATAATTTTTTTTAAAATTTCGATGAATTACAACTAAGTTCTCCTTAGATATAATAAATTTTATCAGAAATGAATGCAAGATGAAAAAGAAAAAATATTTTGAAAGAAAGATATTTTTTTTTTGATAGTGTAAGTAATTTCATATATATCACCGTAAAGAATATTTTTCTTTAATCATTTATGAACAATATTGTCATCAATATCATCAAAAATACACTTAAGTCTTAGTAAATATCCATTGCAGCCTAAAGTTTGAGACTAATTAATTGTAATTTGTAAGAAACTACATAAAAGTTAGAAACAATAAATTTCATCTGAAAGACCCCGAATGAAGTAATGGGTGCACTACTAGTATTAACATTATAATTTACAGTAGATAATTTAAAGAAACAAATATTTCACTTGGTGACGTTGTATAAACTAAAATAAAGTTTCTCCAATCAACAATTAAAAAATATCCGAGTATGAAACTGAGAATTCAAAGAAACATAGTAGCAACAAATAATGTACCAAAATAAAATAAAAAAGCATTTAAAACAAGTAAAATAAAACATTTAAATCAATATATGAAAGTTCAATCTAAGTAAGACTAAATTTAAAATTTCAAAACAATATTCAGATGAAATTTGGATTATTAAGAACGTGACGATTCAAATCATTACTCTGGAGGGTTTTACAAGAAATACTATCCATATAAAGAATTTTTTTTTCTCAAAACTTAACATTTGCTATTATTTTCAGATAGTTCAACATTGAATAAAATTTACCCTGAATCAGACTTTCATAGTCCAATGACTTTTATTTTATTTTATATTTAGATGAAATATCAAGTATTCCACAGGAATTGAATGTTCTTAGAAAAACTTAGTTCTGTGATTAAAACATAAATTCAAGAAATAATTTTTTATCAACTTTTTATACACTTTTCTTTACCATTGAATTACAAAAAATGAAAGTAACTCAGAAACCTTTTCTTCGGTTATATGTAATTAAATTTGGTATCACACTTATTCAGCAACGAAAAGAACATTTAAGGAAAGGCCTAATGAAACATGTTAGTTTTTTAACAGATTTATTTTTTAATCAAATATTTTGTATAGAGTTTGCTTTGTACAATACATTTGAAGAAAGAAATAAGTCATTATTTATTATTTGAATAAATAATGATGATTTAAAAAATAAAAGAAATTCAAAGTAGCAGGTTGACAGATGAGCAGAAGAACATAAGCCTTTCGGTTCTTAATATTTGTAACACATAGTATTAACAATTCTTTGTAATTTCAAAACAGTTCAATCCCCAAAGATGTCACAAAGAAACCAAATTTAAAGAAATAATTTGCTAGCCCCCCCAGAAAAAAATGCGGCTTTATAATTGTCTAAAAATTCTAGAAATGCTGTTCTAAATTCAGTTATTTCGTGGGGAAAGAGAGAGAATAACTAATAACATATAAATTAAAATAAAAACCCCAATCAACCAGTTTTAAAACATTTAATTTTTATAAGAGTTTTACTTAATCTAATAATAGTCTTAAGACATGCAAACACAAACTTTCTAATATATAAATTAGCTTAGATTTCCTTTTTAAATACCGCAAACCGATTTTAAAGAACATCAACATCATAAGTTAAATTATATATTAAAGACTTCCTTTTATAATTACAGATTTTAAGTTTATTTAATCACTTGAGAATAATTATAAAAATCAGAAAAAAATTAAATTCTTTTGCAATATACATTAATTCCTAAATCTCTTTTCAAAACAACCAAATTGTAGGATATATGTACTTTTTACAACATCAGAAAAATATTTTGATTCTAAATTTGTTTTAAATGTGCGAAGAGAAAAATACAACATAAGACGTCTCGATCGATCTTCAAAATCTATTTCTAACGATGTACCTCAATTTCAATAACCGTTGGCGAAATGATTTCTCATTTCTCATCTCAGAAACGAGGATAGATCAGCCAACTTGGCAATCTGGTTCAACCTGATTTTTAACTTTATTAATGGCACGGATTGTCATTGATGACAGGTCCGGAAAAAGAAAGGGTTGGAATTTTCTAACCGGAGAACAAACTATGATATTATATAATTTTCCTTTCCTTTTATTTTATCGAGCGCGTCTTGAAATTAGGTTTATTTCAGGACGTAAGTTACGTTCGTTTAAATTTACTAATGCTTTTACACGTAATTCATTTAGAAAAGTAAAGGTGGTATGCTTCCATTTCTCTGCGATGTAAATTTCGTAATTTGACAAATGAACAATTTTAAGAAAATTAGGTCAAGTAGAAACATAATATTCATCTGATTTTAAGCCTCATAATACAGACATGACATTTTAACATGTATTTTACTTATTAAAGAAAACCTTTTTAGTACTTTACATTGTAGGTCGTACTAAAAAAGTTTTTACATGAATCATTACATATAATTTCTTGCTAGCTACATGGAATATTAATCACTCTGATATTTCCTACTTTAATTTTTGCTAAGAGATTATTTAATCATCAAAATAAAAGATGAAAAATATGTATCACGTATCTACTTCTTGAAAACGTCCCATCCAATTGAAATATGAAGAATAGGTTGTATAAATATTGTTATGATAATCAATTCAATGTATCTTTACTTTAATTTCACATGCTGAATGAGTTGCATAAAATTAAGTATATTTGACATAACATCTAATTATTTCACTCAAAACGTAACCAACGAGAATATTTTTTCTCTCTTTATTCTCAATTTCTGTCAAAATGTGATATTCAGTAGTCTATTTATTACATATATTATTTCACTAAATTTAGTATGAAATTATTATAAAACGTAGTAGAACAACTGTTGTAAAGGTTTTGAAAAGTGCAATTTTATTTAATTTCAAAAATTCACACGGAAGGAAAAATTCTCAATAAATTTCTTTTTGTGAACTAATTTCTTACTTTAATCTCAATGACAATTCCACAAGCAAAGTAAACATTATCATCATTAATGAAAAATAATTGAGTTTGAATATTGTATCCACAAAGTGTGAACAATGATATTGTAATATAAGTGTTGTAATTTATTATTTTAAAAATATTATCTTTAAGCCATTTATACTCCTCTATATTTCCACTAGATATCATCAATTTAAAACTTCCTAAATGCTAAACTATTGTTACTTACATTAATTTAGGGAACTTAATTGTGTGAAATAAATATTATATAAATCCCATAACGTTTTGATTCTATAAAAATTTCCTCACTTTTATGATTTATTTGAAATTAGTCAATTTCTCGTGTTCTTTCACACGCCAGAAAAGCATTAGAACAATTTACAAGCCGAATCGTCTTGAAACTTTTTTGGCCGTCTGCCATTGCTTAGAAATAGGCAGAAAGTCGGTATTATATCCATCGAAGATTACCGACTTTCTTACGGTGACCTACTTTTTCTGTAACCATGCTAATATTCGACAGTGATTTATTTCGCGTGACCACATAGATGGCCAGTCGCATTCCAATTACACTCGATCTTTAATACCAGGGGTATGTATCGAAAATATCACGCGAGGTTATTTATCTATTCTTCTTCGTTCTTTCCTGTGTAGAAAAACAGTTTTGTTTCTCGTGTAAAGAAATGATATCATAAATTATTAATTGCAGGACAGTAATTACCTATATATATCCAACAGATCAAAATTATGATGGCTACAATATTATTATTTTTTTTTTCATATTTTGTTTCCAGAAATTTTGTGTCGGCATGTGATCGACCTATTTTTCATCAGTAATGATTCATTCTACGTCAATTTAATAACTCACGCAAAATTCCAAAATCTTTTTTCAGATAAATTAAGAGCTCATTCCTAGGAACAAATTAAGGGAATGCATTTAACTCGGCAGTAATCACACCTTTGGCATTAAAGTCATTTTTTTCTAAAACCAAAAGATGGATCCATTTTGTTCAACATAGATGTCAGATTTTTTTCTATAACTCAGTTTAGGAACGTCCACTTTAATCATATTGTAATGTATGTCGCATTATTAATGAGAAAGAAGTTTAATCATCATATGAACTGGTTAGGGTATCCTCAAATAACTCTTAGTGTTATACTTTCCTCACAACTTTCACTCCACTCCCATTGCATTTTCCCGTTCCACCATTGAGGGTTATTTTTCTTGCCAAATTTTAAACAATGAGCTGAAAAGATTTATCTTTTCAATATCTTGGTTGAATTTTACATATTTATCTCCATAACGATTTTTATAAGCAATACATAGTACTAATACATAATAGTAGATACTTTTGCCAATTTGAAATTCTAGAAGGGATATAATTCAGATTCTCATACGGTTTAGAATTGTGGATCTCCTATACAAATTTCCACCTTGTAATACATCAATAAATTCGATAATATTTTATTAAAAAAAGAGAAATATAAAGAGAAATTTTAAAATGTTAAAAAAGGGGATGAGGGTGTACAATGAATAAAATATCTATATTTTATTTAACTCTTAGAAGTTCAGAAAGATGGCTCATTTATATCCTGTACTAAAAAGAATAAGTTATAAATGATTAGACAGTATTCCTTTCTTCGAAGAAAAAACCTCCACATTCAGAGAATCATGGCAGACGATCCTATTTAAAGAATGTTAATTTTACGTTGGTGTGATGCAAAATCTTATAAATTTAAAACATATATTTTCTCCTTTATTAAAGAACTTAAAAACAAATTAGAATGTAAAATATCTATCTATAAAAATTTTGAGGAACCTTCTTGAAGTAAACATTCAATAAAACTAAAAGATACACTCTAAACCTGAGGTAGGATATAGTAGAGAATCTCAAATTTTCTGTATTTCCTGTGTACAATAAGTATATTAGTAGAATTTATAAGAACTACATTCGCAAATAACGGTTTAAATAAACGTTATACAATAACTATTATTTATACATAGCATATATTAAACGTTTCATTTGATCGTTGTGAATTATGATATCAACTACTTCATCGTAAATCTTTTACTAAATTAGTAAAGAACTGTAGTGGCGTACTCAGAAAATAATATGGGAAGGGGGATGCATATTGTCATGTTATGACAGAAGCAATTTTTAGTTTAGAATTTCCATTTAGTAAAATGTTAATAATACGCTATATCAATCTTATTTCTCTTATTTGAAACTGCTCAAGTATTGACATAATTTTGTCAAGTTATAAGAATTTAAAAAGTAAAGATCAATTAAGAAAAAAAAAATGTAAGATATCATAGTAATAACATTTGCATTTTAAGGGGGAGGTGCATTTGTTTAGGGACACGCCTCCTTTCCTTCACCTACAAACACTGAACCAGTCTTTCACAGACACAGCAAAGACTTTTCTATTCTTTTCTCAGGAATAGGCTGGGTTGAAATTTTTTTTTTTCTTCTTGATGGTTGTTTTTTTCTCTTTTTCTCTTCTTTTTTTCCTCTTAGACTGTTCTTATCGAGTAATAGGCTCGAGCCTTGTTGCCACTGAAGACCCACCGAGTAGCCGGGGCTGATGCACATTAAATCTGTCGTAGCTCAAAGTCCTCCCATTGTCATGATGGGAAAGTTAGGAGAGGGGGGGCAGCTCAGATGTTGTCCTCGTCACTTGACCGAGGCTCAAAATTATTAGATCATTCGCCAATAGCCCTCGTGTTGCTTCAAGTGCGACGTTAATAAAACCGAACCGAATCAAATCTTGATGGGGGAAAATGTAAGTATAAGGAGGAAAAAGGTTCTTATGTATCAAAGTTAGAATATCTATAATAGTATAATAAAGAATTATCCTGAAACATTTCTTTATTTAGAGAAAAATTCTTGGGGGGTGTATATGTCCCTCGATACGCTACTGAAGAATTGTAAAGAAACTACTCAACTCTACTAAGAACTATAAAGTAACAACTCAATTTCATTACGAACTTCAAAGAACAACTCATCTCAACTCTAGTTTGGAAAAGATTGAAAAGAAGGAAGCCGTCATATTGGTTGACGTGAAGAGCAGCGTTTGATAAATTTGGTTTGATTTTCGATTATTGTATATGTGTATATAATGTGCTGCTTTAAATATAGTTAAAATTTGGCAGCAAATAAAATAAACGGACTTTTTTTACTTGTAGTAAAATCACTCTTACAGCTTTTCACCTACTCATCAAAAGATTGGAATTTCTTACCAAGTTGAACTATTATTTATTAATAATAAATTAATAAAATCATTGATGAAAAACTATTAAAAATCATATTAGAAAAATTATAACAGCTATAGGATGAAATACCATTTCGTGACAGTTAATGTAAGAAATACTAACCTAATATTTCTGACTGTGAATATATATGAATACTTAATATAGATCTATTTGTAACTTATGCTTGATTTCCTCTTACTTTTAATACGCCATTTATTGAGATTTTATTCTGATCCATGAACTTCAAATGGTAAAATGTCCATTTCACAAAGGTAGTTTATGGAAATAGATTTAATAAAACCAAATAAATTCCTCCTCTAGTTTTATGATAAAAATTCTTCTCAGATAAAGTTTAAAGGAGAGATAGGATCGATTTTACTTATGGCGTTAGTTGGAGATGGTATAGCACTTCATTTTTAAAGCACCAGGCACAGATTTAGCTTGAGATTCTTTGAGAATTTAGATTTAGTCATCAGACTCACTTCCGTATTTCGAGTAGCAACAAGCAAATATTTTCCCTTTTATGACAATATACATTTTATCCTGAGAAGGTGCTTACTGTTATCAGTAGATACTTTCGAGTTAAATAACAGCTATTTGAAGCGGATGATAAAACAAAATAGCTTCTATTAAAAATGCAGAAATTTCAGATTTGTCATGAATCAGAAAATCATTGCACTTTCAAAAGAAACCAATCAGTTTCTTGATATTTCATTTCGAATTCCTTTATTCACTTACTCGAAAATTTCTACTGATAACGAAAATCAATTCATCAATAGAAATTTTTTTTAATTTAACTGTCCAGATTATTGTTAAATTGCTAGGATTTTAAATTGATGAATACAATACAAATTACCATGAAATAATGTTTTAACACATGTCTGTAACTAATAATTACTTATGCATTCAAAAATGCCTAAAGATAGTTTTTTTGGGAAGAGTTAAATAATTCGGAGACACACTTATCTCATTTAAGGGTACCAAGAGAACCGAGGAATTCTGGAACATTAAATCTAAGACTCCTCGTTATTGTGATGTATATCTTTGAAAATTTTTAGTAGAGCTAAGAGATTTTTTGTGTGCCTAATAAGGATATTTCAATCTCTCTATCGAACTATAAAAGTAACTTTTTCGTCATAAGGATTTTTTTCTCCTTTCAATTGAAAATGCACATGTTTTACGAGATATATTTACATTTAGATACCATTTTAAATAAAACTGTTACACAATATGGTTTCATATTTTTATGCTTCTATACAAGGTACTTATGCAAAAAGTGAATCTAAAATATTTTTTCTCTAAATAATACCTAATTTTTAAGAATAATTTTGTATATGAAAAAAGGAAAATAAATTAAAATTTCCAAAATTACGAAATTCTTTCATTTTTTTTCAAAGAAAATATACAGCAATATCATCTAAAAAAAGTAGGTTCACTATTTGTTGTGTATAGTTTTCTATATGATGAGTAAAATATTTCGTATATTCATGGAATATTGTTTTTAAAAATGGTACCTAATTGAAAATATATCTCGCAAAACATGTCCATATTCAAATGAGAGTGGAAAAAATCTCTTTATGACGAAAATATTACTTTTAGTTCGATAGAAAGATTGAAATATCATTATTAGGCACATAAGAAATCTAAGCTCTACTAATAATTTTCAAAGATATATATCCCAAAAACGAGGAGCCTTAGATTTAATGTTCCAGAATTCCTCGGATATCCTGGTACCCTTAAAAACGCACCTGTATACATACCTAGTGGTATGAGAAATATCACATCCCCTGAAGTTTAAAAAAAATATTTCATCATCGTTCCTCAATGAAACAACTGGTGAAACATTTTCAAAGATTCAACAATGCACGAGAAACGCATTATTGGATCATAGAAAGACTTGAATGAGGAATTATGATATTTACTCGTTATTTTATCTATACTAAAACTTTTAAGACTCTACGAATCTTCCCAAGTGAATACTTATGCCGTTCCAATTCAGGCAATATTTTCCTCTGCAAAATGTAAAAAGGAAATAAAAAAGTAGTCTCAATAGATTTGTCACAAAATAAAGGAAATATATATATGTTAAATAATTGTTGTGATATTTAAGAAAAATTTATCTATGCAGTTGATGCAATTCTTGATACTAAAAATGCAGATAATGAAATTTTAACTATTTTCTTTGCTTATTTCAAATTAGGTAACCGAATATACCTACGAAAAGTTTCTTTTGGAAAATTATTTTTTTGAATTTCGATTTTAATCTATTTTAAATGAAAAATATTATAACAGATGAGAATACTATAATTTACTATAAGTAGTGATTATAATGTATAATAACTGGTGATTATTTCTAATATTTTGCTTTTGGTTGTTCATTTATGGCATAGGTCTTTAAAAACTGTGCAATAATCGGCTAATATCTTGGAACTTACTTTGCTTTTTTTAATGTTTTTTCATTAAACATGTATCCTACAGGAAGATATATACATGCCCATTAGTAATATTTCTTACGCTCTGTGAGATGAAATAAAAGACATAAAATGTATTTTAGAGGACGATTACATCTAAAACTTATCATAATCTATTAGTCGAAGATTTAATTTTTAGTTGTGTAATAAAATAAAAATTCCCTTGGATTTCTTTAACCAAAGGAGTTTTATATTGTTTTCATAACTTCAATGGATCAAAGGAATTGTTGTATACTACGAATAAGAAAGCCAAAAAGCGTAATCTAAATAAGAAAATTATTCAATGCATCAACAAATTGTTAAGAAAAAAACTTTGAATATATTCGGTTTGAAACCACGAGCTTAAAATTTCTATATCTGTTGGTCTCTAAGCTTTCGCAATATTCCTAAATCTTTTAGAATAACTTACGAAAGTTAACTTTAGGTATGCTTTCATTCATAAAATTGCATGACTATGCGATGAAAAGAAACTTTTATCTTTGTCATTTATGTTATTCCATTGGAACTATCTTTTGAAAAGAGATCCACGCAAACGTTGTACAAAGTTAAAATTAATTTTCAAAAATGACTTTGGAAGGTTAAGACCAACATGTTCTTCAAATCTATGAATAAAGCAATGAATCGAAATCATTGCGTGATAGCCTTGTGTCTTGCTTTTCATTTTTTTCTAAAAAAACAGCTTCTGTTCTCCTTTATACGTGATATGACTTCTATATTACTTTCCAGAAATTTGCTTTTGTGGAATCTATTTCATGCTTTTTTGTGTTTCATAACTTATGTTATTATTTAAGAATAATTGCGCTTTTGGTACGATTCTTTACGTACGTTTATAGTGAATTCTGATTTACCACACCCTTTGACTATGAACACCTGCTTCTTTGTGTCTGCACGCATACAAAATTGGGTTATATAATTATAAAAAATAGTTTAGTGAGCAGTTATGGTAAACTCATTTGATGTTCTTTTGTTTGTTCATTAGATATTAAGTTTAAGTATTTCTGAATAATGTTTGACCTAAAATGTGCATGGCAGAATATACATGAGAAATTAATTTTTTTATATATATTGTATACTCTAAACTGGCGAGAACTTAAAACATTTACATACTCATTTGCATATCTCTTCTCATCATTTGAATTAAATTATTTGAATTTATGTTACAAATATTTTGCCATGTAAATACTATGAATAAGTTGAGTGTTATATATAAAGTTATTTATATTTAATGAGATAAAATTACTATTATGTATATACTAAAATGTTTTCTTTTCTTAAATAAATTGAAGTTTAATATTTGGTAAGAAGAATGAATGGTTTAGATCCTTTACACACGCTCTTATACAAATGTCATTGAAATCAAATTTAGCAAGTCAAATTTCAACAAGGACTATAAGGTGTTTTTGAAAAATAAGAATTGGTATCAAAAATCCCACGTTTAATATTATTTTACTATAAATTATATTCTCTCTAACATAAGAATTTTTGAGGGAAAAAATACCGAGATTTTACAGAATAAAATTTTTTTGTAAAATAATTATTTCAATTGAAAACGAATAGCTTATTTAGAATTGTTTATTAAATTCATGCTGTTTATTCTCTTTAATATCTTACCACAAATCATTAGTTTAATAGTTAATAATAATTATTTGCAATTACTGCACCTAAATAAAATAATTAACTTATAAAGTTATTTCTTAAAAGCTTTGTAAAATGAAGGGCTTGAATAACAGCTAAAAATAATGTTTTATAAACGGATTTTAACATGGATATATATATTTATTTAAAATAAGATCTAAACTTCACATAAAATTCGCATATAAGAAATTTTTTTAAAAAAAATTATTTCAATGATAAGAAATCATAATATAATTTACATACGATGTTATTTTAAATAAAATAGCCATTTTGAATTTTCGCATAAATGAATATCATGAAGTTACTTAAATAAAAATAATTTCATTTAACATACTTTCTAGAATCATTAGAAGATATTATGGTAATGAACACTGTTATTTTTCCTGCCGAATTTTACATTCGAAATATTTTATTCGAATAATTTACATACTGTAAAGAGAGTGCTTAAATAAATATGTGTACTGTACTAATAATTTTTCAGATTATTAGTTTTAAGTTTATTTTAGTTCATGTTACTCCTTTTCTCTCAAACTTACACAGTTCCTGTGAAGCACCGTAAAGAATTATTAAATTACTAGTAAACGCGGAAAACAAAAAAGAACTTCGATGCTTCGATAAACAAAATAGAACTTTAAAAAGCAAAAGTCTATAACTAGGGAGTTCAATACCTACCAAAGGAAGGAATAAATGCTTTTATATTAGCCACTGACCGCATTTTCTATGCCTGGGCGCGGTCCATTCTCGTCCTTGAGGACAAATGAGAATCTTATCGATTGATTCACCAAACTTTTTTGTTCTATGCTCTCAGGAGATCAACATGCAGACGATATTGATACGTCTCATTCCATCACTCAACTTGGAACCTCCGGGGAAACATTTTACTTGAAAAAAAAGGAAAGAAAGAAAATTTCTCTTTCGTTAATGGCAACGCTGCGGATTTTCGATGCCTCTGTTTTGTTTTTCATTTTTCAAGTACATAATTCACTTTCAAGGTAATTAAATGTTTGTTTAGACTAAGTTCTACTTCATTTTAACTTTAAAAAATGATATTATTACACTTTTTCTCATGCATGAATTTAAATACAATATATTAATTCAAATATCGAAATTTAAAACAAATTTAGTTCAAACTTAATGCATCTTTTCAGGCAAGTAAAATTTTTTAATGATTCTGTTTTCTTTCAAAATTGGTCAAACTTCTCAAGTTTGGGGCAAAATAATAAAAGCAAATACTCATGCGAAATTTCAATCGCATTAAAAAGAGTTTAGTTTTCGATGAATAATTCTTATTAGAACAGTTAGCTTAAAAATAAGTTGAATTTCAGCTCATCATCCTTTTTTAAACATAATCTTGCATCTTCTCTAAACAATAAAAGAAGTTAGATATTGTTACACAAAAAACATTCTGACTATTACTTTATTTCATCGACTTTCTTTTTGCATGCCGATTATTATTTTATTTCATATTTATTTTATTTCGAACATCCAAATATAATAGTTTTGATTTCCTTCATAATTTACCATTTTAACATGAATTCATGAAGTCTGAACTAAAATGATTAATGTAAATAATTCTGAATTTGTAATAAGTCAAACACTGACAAGAGATCGGGTGGAGACTAAATAACTCTTTTTATTGTTCAAAATTATTTGAAAACACTTAATTTGAAAGATATGATACAAATAAAGCACTAGCTTAAGATAAGACAAAACAACTTTATGAAATTGGGAAGGAAATTGAAGTTGGGAACTAAGAAGTTAGAAAACTGCCTTTGACTCAACTCATGGCATTCTGAGTGAAAGAAGTTTCTCTCGAGTCCATAATAGAAAACTGTTTATTTTTTTAAAAAAATAAACAAGGAAATACAATTCCGTTTCTTTCTTAGCATATTTGCATTAACAGCTGCGGGAAATGAACAGGGATAACTAGATGATGTAGAATCGATGGAATAGAATATATATATATATATATATATATTAACAAGTACAACCTGTGGCTCGCACTGAAATGTTTCATCAAGTGGTACGTACCATCAACAATTTAGTTCGTTTAGTAACAGAAATTTTTTTCATATGATTGAAAATTAAAATGGTGGAAATTTAACGCTAGAAATATAAAACGTTAGATGTATTTTATTTCAACTCGGTATTATAAACATAACTTATATAATAAATCCGATAGTATAAACATAGTAATTTAATATCATAAACATCATCATTTATTTATTTCCATATTCATAAAGCAACCGCATGACATCAATAGCAATAAAAAAAAATAAGGAGCAGCAATGGTTATCATTTCGGAAAGATTTAATGTTTCTCTTTAGCTTGTAACGTTGGGCTATTCGCGATTTTCTCTTCACTAACCTCGGGGACTTTTATTGAGCTTAATTGCATAAAATTAATAACTTCTTCAAATAAAAATGAAACGGGATTATGTTAATTAGATGCAGGTCGAAAAAAAAGTAAAGAGAAATTAGAAGAGGTATAGTTGGTAAGCGAATGTTACGATCCGGAGCAAATTCTAACTGCTGACAGAAGAATTGTGATGATCGTAAGGACTATTAAGTAATATTTAACGAGGACTGTCAGGCGATTAGAACAGAGGCCTTGGCAAGATAACTTAATTTCAATTATATTTAGAACTGTTAGCTATGAATGAAAACCAGAGGAAGCTTTTTGAATTATAGGCATTGATAATAAATAATTTCGCGTGTTTAGTCTCGAGTTTTCTTAGATTATTTCCTGTCTCTTAAAGTCTTATATATGAAATCGAATTATGGCCCAAGGACCGAATAATAACGGACCTCCGTTGCAAGCTTAACGCCTCCCGATAAAGCAAAGCGTTCTTGGAGTAGCCACCCATGGGAGAGAAACATGAATTGAAGCGCTGCAGTGAATGAGTTCAAGAAATGATTCGAAAAAAGAGCAAGCATAACGAATGATTGCGAATGGTAATTTATAGATTGAAAACATACTAATAAAAAATATAGTGTTATATATTCTTCACTCTATTTCTAAATTCGCAATATTTGTACACGTATTCTTATAATAAAACTCTTATCACAAATAGACAACCCGTTACTTGTGACAAATTGTTCTTCGTTCACTTATCAAACACACTTCCCTTTTCAATCTATAGTCAAAATTTTTCATAAAGTTTATTTCGAATCACTCATAAAATCTTGATGGTATTTTCATAGCTCTTGCAACAAAGTTACTGTTACCATATATATACAAAATCATTAAAATAAAAGAAAATTATTAAAATTTAATTTATTTTTAATGTGAAATAAGAATTGCATTGAAATTAAAATTCAAACAATTGCTAATGGGCTTAACAATTATAAGCACTGATCATTTGAATGATATAACATTTGAGCTAATTTGTCACTGACCAAGTGTTCACACAACAAGATGATTTTATGGCTGTAACGAATTTAACATACATAACATCCATTATTACACAAAAGCTATACAAGCATATAATCTTGTAGTTAGACTTAAGAGAGTACATAGATCAAATCAATATCAAAAGTCTATCTTAATGCCAAGTTTTCGTTTGAATACAACAAAAGAAAAACATATTTTATGAATATATTAGTCTAATCATAGTTTATTTATCAATTGTTTCAGTTAGTATTAATTTGAATTTTTTAGATGTTTTAAAAACGTTTAATAGCCTAGTGATCATGGTTCTTGAGTTTCGTGGTTAATGGTCCTCCAGTTTATCTATATTTATATATTGGTTCAAATCCAGGATCTAATAAAAACTCGTCGTAAGAAATAACAAAGTTTTCACATTAACATTAGAACGACTGGGGGTGTCATTTTGACCGCAAAACACCTTTGAGAAGTTTTTGTTCTTAAGACGTTTATATCAGCTCATTGAAATTGCATCACATTTATTATCTGTCCAAGGTCTTTGAATACATCAGAATTTTTTTTTTCACTTTTGTATAACAAACGTATAAATTAGTGTCCTATCAAGGCCAACCGAAGTGGTTAAAAAGTCAGCCAATAGATTTGAGTGTTCTGATACTGAAATAACCTTTTTTTTTTTCTTATGCATTTCTTTTTAATTTCATTTGTGCATTCTTTTGTTTCCGTAGCCATTGTAGGTGAATGTGAATCAGCAACATTACTTCAAGCTTTCACAATTTAATGTGTCTGACAGCTATTTTTTCAACAACCTTGTTCGAAAGGACTGAGTGTTGTTGAGTATTTAGCTCTTTTCATCAACACCATAAAAATTATGGTGAAGTTAATGAAAATAATGATTCAGATTTAAAAATTTCCTTCTATGAACGAAATTCCTAAGCAAAGCTCGGACTCGGAATAAATGAATGATGAAAATTCCGCGTGACATATTGTTGGTTTTCGGACAATTTCATGCTTCAGATGTAATTCAATAGCGAATGACTAATTAAAGCCTTATTACGTCATGAAGATATGCCTCAGAAAACGTAATGTAAGATAAAAGCAATACTTTTTCCGTATACTACAAAAATGTTGGTGGAAATGAAGCTTAATCTTGGTGATGCTACTTTCCTCATCCATAAGAAAACATATTCAAAAATGCAAAATTGAAGAGTATACTCATCAATAGATATACTCAATAGAATTCATCAATAGATATACTCATCCTATATATATAAGTATTTTGCTAAATAAAATTGGATGCTCGTGGTATTTCCTTAGAAGAACTGGATGTTTTTATTCACGCAAGAGAAGCTATGTGTTATTCTAGAATTGAACAACTTTTAATTAAAACAGTGGGGTTCTTTAGTCTTCAGTGAAACGATCTCAAAATTATTTTAAAGAACTTCTAGGTTTCCTGTGGTTGGATGATAAATCTACACATTGGATTAGACTTAAACAGAACAAATTTACACTTAAGGAGTACAAAAGTGTGCAACTTGTGCTATAAAACTGATGAGTTTATTTTTATATGAAAAGAGATGTCCCAACATCCAATTGTTTTATATCTCAGAAATTTGAGAATACTTTGTAGATAAAAGAAGTCTCTGTAGTCGGTGTTAAGAAGAGAATTGAAGAGAACTGCCTCTAATTTGTTAAGAAACAAAATAATCTACTTCTAATTTGTTAAGAGTCTTATCAAAGGTTCTAGTAAATTTCCAAGCATCTGCTACAGTTCAACTGTGTTAACAACAGCTAAATGACTGCGCCTAGAGCATTATGCATAGAAGAGTTAAGATAGCTGACAATCCCAAAA
Organism: Nephila pilipes; assembly: GCA_019974015.1. Classification (NCBI taxonomy): domain Eukaryota; kingdom Metazoa; phylum Arthropoda; class Arachnida; order Araneae; family Nephilidae; genus Nephila; species Nephila pilipes. The sequence continues at coordinate 739,371 of BMAW01116731.1, forward strand.
AGCTCGCAGAAAGCAATTCATTCTTACAAGTTCACTAAGAGGGGCGCAAATGTACTTAATCAAATGAACCAACAGTTAATCACTTTAAGTTTCAACTATTTATTCCTAAACCATGGTGTTTAAAACTATGATATCTGTCTCCATCAACTCTATGTACTATATATCTATAATAGTTTAAGCCGTTATATATCTTATGTAACGTTCACTCATGCAGTTCTGTATGTTTTAGCCAGTGCCTCTCTCTATTGAGAATCGCATCAAATGGATTATATTTTTAAAATTGTGTTAAAATTATAGTAATTATTCCAATTTTTCAAGAAACGCTGTTTAGCAGAAAATAAAACTTTTAAAATGATAAAGACTATAGTAATATATAAAAGAAGAAAATAGAAGTATATTCATAAAAATTATTAATGAATTTTAAAATTGTATACAACTTATTCCAAATAAAATGATAATAAAGTAATAAGAATTGATTTAAAATTAATGAATTAATGGTAAAATTAAATGAATAAACTTTAATTGTAATTAATTGAAAAGTACACACACACAGATATATATAATGTCATAATAATACATTATCCATATAAATGTAGAAAACTGTATATATATATATGTATATATATATATTTCTTATTTTTCTTTCATTGTTACATTTCTTTCTGGATTTTTGTCTTTTTAAATATTTTAAATTATTCTTTCATAAATTTTCAATATATATATATATATATATATATATATATAATTTGTGAAATAAAGGTATTGAAATTATCTTATAATTAAAATCCTTCTCTATTATTTGCCTCATATCATAATTATAACCAGTTTATTTCATTATCACTTATTTTATTCACTTTTGAACCTTAACATTCAATAGATATACTCATTCTATATATATAAGTATTTCGAATTTCTTATGAATTTCATTGAGTCTGGTGATATTTTTGCAATAAATCTTATATTTCTCCCGCGTGGGTACTTAATTCGATCTTCTTTGTGTTGAGTGTTTGGAAACAGTCAGTGTGTCGATATTCATTGGCCATTGAAAACTTACATTCATCAATAAGAAAAACTTCAACAAAGTAACACTAAATTCAAAATTATTAACTAAATTGCATTAAAATTTGCAAAGAAGTTGTGTAAATGTTACAGAATTTAAACTTTGCTTTTAAAACATGTATTGAAAAGCATCTATATGTTTTGAAATGTTTACGCGAGAAAGAGCAAACATCGAATATCGATATATAACAAAAACTAAAGCTATTAACACACCTACAGTAGACATTATATTTTATATGACTATTTGCCTCTAATTATTGAAGTAGTCTTAATTTGACGTATTTATAAGCTTATTTTCTACGAAATTTCTATAATAAACAGAAAAGTTAATTTATAAAATGATTTTTATTTCTAGTTTCAACAACTCTTTATTTGTTTATGTATAGTTCTACAATTTTAGTTGCCCCTCTTTCATGATAAACTGAATTTCTTCCCAAATGTAAATACATAACTTAAAGCATGCAAAGCTAAAACAATGTTTTTTTTAAAAGAGATATATATTTTTTTTGTGACGATTTAACTATAATTTGTTATAGTTTCTCTGAATAATATTATACTTTCTTAATTTTTACAGTTCTCTATCACTTAAAAAAAAGCATTCATTCTTATTTCCTAATACCATTCCTTTTTAACTTTAATTTTATGAGATCACACGCAATTAAAACCTGTAATATCAGCTGTTCCCACGAATACAAATCTGTAGGGATGATCCCCTACTAGACTTTCTGTCTGTTGCTGAAGCCCCTAAGAATCCCTACACCTAGACCACTTGAACTAAAGAAAAATCCCTTGAAAAAATAAAACACATGGAAATTTTCTCTTTTTTCTCTTCGGCCGTTCAGGATGACACTGTGCTGCTGTGCACCGCTAAAAACAATGTAAAATTCGCGCTTTCAGGCTTTTTCGCTTCTTCCGTGATAGTCGAACCCGCTCTTATTATATATGTAATTCACGGAATCTAACGGACGAAGTTTGCGCTGTGTTCCTCACCAAATTATTGCCGCTCTCTCATGAACAGGAAAAGAGCAGACCTTACTCAGGTCAAGGGTCTTTATTATTACAACAATAGAATGCTAAATTGATGTTTACATGTACTTTTAAAGACATTATATATATATAACATAAATATTACAAATCACATCCAAGAATATCCGATACTATAAATAGGTTTAAAAAAACTAAATATTTAAGGAAATCGATCAAAAAAATTAATTAAAATGTATGCAATTCATATAAATAAAATTACACAATAATTAAACTATCTAAAATTTAAAATAAAAAAAATCAGAAGAATCTATTAAAGACCCAAAGAGAATTTTTAAAATAAATCCACGAATAATAATAGCTCTCTGCAAAAATTTAGAATAATGGAAATAATGTATGTATATATAAATTTCATACATTCACATTGAATATTTCATTCATTCAATATTGATAGATGTTACTCTTCTGAGTCTCTGAAAATTGAATTTAATTAATCCGACCTAATAGAGCATTTAAGTGCTGTATTGAAACAAGTTTGGATCGCATAAAGTTTGAAAGTATAGTTGTCAAAGCAATTTATTTGGGTTTTTTGGGAGTCATTGAAGCAGGAAGAAGCTATCGTATAAGTTATAAATAAAACTGTTGAAGAAATTACTCTCTTGCTGAAATTATTCGTAAATATAAAATTGGCTTTCTACAAATTAAATTATTCGTAAATTTTCGCTTATTTTCGAAATTCTTTTTCTTTTATATTATTCAACTGTTACTACTCTGAGGAAATTGTTTAAAACAAGGATTTCAAGATTTTCCCATTATTTCTAGAAAAGTGAAGTTAAGTCGTTAATTCTTAGTAATAAACGAATAAAAATTTCAGTAAATAATAAATTTGATTACAATTTCGTAATTTTCTTTCAGGAAGGTAACAATAGCATAAAAAATTTACTTACTGTCATTGGAATAATCCCATGCTGCTTCTCTCAGATCTCCAGTCGACGCCGCTGTTGTACTCCACTTCTCTAATTTGGCTTTGCCACTTCTTCTATTTTGTGACATACTTCTTGAATTACCTCCATACCGTCTCAAGGGTGATCCTCCGCCTCCAACTCTGTTGCTTACATTTTCAAGTCCTTGGTCATTGGACTGTGTCTTTGGTATGTTTGTCTGACTGTTTCTATGTTCCATTCTTCTGAGGTAAACACCCCTTGCTTGCTTGGCTCTGTTCAATCGGACAACATCATTTCTGGAAATATCAGTTCTACTCGACCTTCTGCTATAAGAAGTTGTATCCTGTGGCTGGTCTGTTGTGGGAGTCAGTAGATTTTGCTCCGAATATACTCTGTAGCTGTCATACGCTCCAGAGTCATCGGCAGGGATGGGTGTTAGGTTGGATTCTAGTGTCGCTGATAAGGGATCTGGTGTATCAGAGCTGCCTTCGCTGCTACCCATTTCTTTAACTTCCACTTCAATAGTAAGTTTTCCATTTTGATTAACTAATCTTCCTTCTTCAAGGTCATTCGTGACGTTATAATCTTCGCTGTCGTTCTCGGAACGTTCTGATGGTGAAGGTTTGCTGATGCTTCCGTTAGTTTCGGAATCCACGGCTGAGAGCTTCCTTTCTCGACTTTCCACATTAGATTGATTGTTGGAATCTGAAGATTCCCTCCCACTTTCGGAGATATTTTCCAGTCTGTCATGAGTTTCTGTAATTAAAGAATTAGATAATTACATAAAGAAGTCTTCTTTCAACATGTTTTTTATTGAATATTTATTGTAAAAACAATACATAGTAAATGATAAGATTTTTTAATATTATTTAAGATTTTAACCCCAAGGCTACCAGAGATCACTTCAAATTATAGTAATAATTAATTGAAATTATAATGTGGGAAGAATTTTAAAGTAATTAAGAAAATAATCATAAAAATGTTTGTTTGTCTATCAATGGCTGTATCGAAATCGAACAAATGAAAGAAACATTTTTAAATGATTCTTGAATTTTTTTTAACTATAGATTAGATTATCTTCAATATTTGATTCTCCAAACAATAAATATAATTTATATTTCCACAATTACTCAACACAAATAGTTATTAAAATTGTTAGAAAAATGCCTTCTTTTTAAAGGTTCAAATAAGAAAATAATAGAAGTGAGTGGTGAAAAGCTTATTTTCTAAAAATAATACAAGTATGTTTTACGTAAAAAAATAATCGACGCTTTAGTAAATAATAGTTTTTTTCTTAATAGTAGTAATAAATATTAACACTTATTTCTTAGAAAATATTTAAATGTACTCTTAAAACAAGAGAAACTTTAAAGTTAAATGAAGTTTCATACCTTTAAAAAGTATTAGATGTTATTAATGGAGATTTTTCATATTAGATTTTTTTTTAATTCTTCAGCCACCCAAAGGATTGTTGAATCACTTTTGGAGTACCAGATAATTTTTCAATTCTTTAATAATTGCTTCAATTTCAATTACATTTAGCTTAAATATACTCACTTAAATAATTTATCGTTTGCTTTGATTTTAATTTCATGTAGCTGATATAATATTCAATTTAATAATTTATCGTTTCATTTAATTTTTATATCGGAAAAGTTTACTAATATCTATTTCTCGATATTTCAACGTTTACTTTAATTCTTATATTTAATTTAGCAATTTACTAATAATTATAAGAAAGTCGCACTCTGTGTGGCTTAGTTTCTTTTGTGCGATTTAAAAGTTCCATCAACAAAAAGTTTAAATTAATAAATAAATTAAAGAATTTTAACCGTCTCAAATGAAAAGATAAAATGTCAAACAAGAGGGTGATTATTCTGAGTGTGTGTGTAATACTATATTTATGTTACTTAACTAAAAATTTAATTTATCACTAAATTATATTACCTAATAGAAGCAGAGTGAATACTGAACTTGCACGATAAATTCTATTATTTTAAGTATCGTTGCAAAGAGGGTATAATTTAAGTGACAGAACGAATACTTACTTAACTAAAAATACTGAACTAAACTAAAAATTAAATTTATCAAGAATCGTTAAGAATTCAATTAAAAATAAAATTGAGTTCTATCCAGCATTTAATTTGAACTAAGCAATCGATGGAATTTATTTACAATGTATTCAATTAATTATATCGTATTGAATACAAATTTTGATTCGTTGTTGATCTCCATACTTCTAACATATTAAAATACATGTTTGCTGTGTTTTTGAACTTCACATACAAAAAATAATACAAACTAGAAGTATCATTAAATGTACTTATATAATTACTTCCTACATTAACTGGTATGATTAATTTTTCATGCGTTCTGGACAGGTTTTAAATTATCTTTCTAAGTTTTTGAATATTTGATGTTGCTTTCATGGGTACTTTTTTAATTTTCCTGCCTTTATATAATAACTTACATATTTTTCAAATTAATATATGTATTAATAAGGGGATGTCAGAGTACACATTAGTCACAAACATTTAACAGCTTTTGAAAAAAAACCACATCAAAATCAGTCTTCCGTACTGGTTAGGCGCTAGCCATTAACCAGACCAATCTCCACAAGCAGCGAGCCATCCATTAGAATAATAATGAAACATAAGAAAACAAAACGTTAGGCACATCGTTAAAATTGAAGGTCACAGTTTTGCTTCCGAATTCCGCTTTGTTTCGACTTTTACGAATCAATGATCTGTTTATGAATTAAATATTTAATGTTAAAGAGATAAAACTCATAAAACTTGGTGTTTTTTTTTGTATTTTATTGTACATTAAAGAGTATATTAATTTCACAAACAGGATAAAAATCCCTTCACAATATATAAACACTGTTATTGTATCTGCAGAGATTCTTTTTATTTATATTTATTCATTTTGTAATACAAAAAACGTGCTACAAAATAATACTACACAAAAGATGTTTCAATTTTTAAAAAGGTAGGAATATTATATATATAGTGTATATGTGTTAAGAATTTAAATATTCAAATGAATTTAAAGATTAACGACTAAGTAGAAAAGGCAAATTTCAAATTCATCTTACAATTAAGTTCGTTCATTAATTGAATAATAGAGAGAGGCAGTAAGTATCCATATTTAAGACGGAGAAGGCTATAGACGCAGCTCCGCCGTCTCGATTACAACAGAAAACAGTACAAGAGTGCACTTTTTTACTGCGCAAGTTAATTTAAATTGGGGATTTTCCAGGAATTTCTCCAAGTCACGAAGAATTCACGAGGTATAAGATGAAGGGATAATGAGGGATGAGAGATTACCAAGACGTCTATCGGTCTACTAGGGATTATTTCAGACAGATTTATGACTACGATAAAGTTGATTCAACATTTTTTATGAGTGCGTGATCTAATAAATAAAAGGATAATTTGGAATTGGATCAGAAAATATGAATGAATTTATTACTTTTGAGTTAGAGAATGGGAAAATTTAGGAAATTAAATTAGTTTATTAGTTTTATGCGAGATCATTACTTATACTCATATATATATATATATATATATATATATATATTGACTAATTATTTCTTATGTAGCATATGAAATAACTGTCTAATTATTTGATATGCTACAAAGACGCTATACTTTCTTCGTAATATATTAATTACAATCAGAAAAAAATTCCATTTGATTATTTTTTAGTTTTAAAATAGAACTAAACAGTTTCAGATAAAATTTTGAAATAAAAATATTAAGCCTTCGTTTGAATACTATAATTATATTTAAAGAGGAATGGTCCTTTTTTCCTGGAATTCTTGTTTGTGTAAGTTTCCAAGAAAAACAACTTAATATAATCCACTGCTAAATTAAAACTAATTATTATTTTCAGATGGAGAACTTATGACATTTTACAATAATTCGTATTGTATATGTCATATTTAATAAACTGAATATTTTCCTGAGTTTTCTTACTTTTAAAAAGATCTAATGGATGGAAAAATGATATAAAAATAAGTCTTCCACTTACGTAACAAATAAAGTGCAACATATAAATATTTTATATTTTCAATGCATATTTTAGTTGTAAAATTATCCATGTTTTTCATTGTATTTGAAAGTAATGTGTTTTGAAAAAAACTATTACGAGTATCATATAATGACAAGCCAATTCACTTTTCAAAAAATATTATAAATGTTAAATTATAGACTTTAAATATCCTATCTGAAATTCGATTCTAGGAGATAAAGATTACTTTCCTTGCTTATATATATATACACTTTTATTCTATGCTTATAAATACTTCCATGTTCTTATTTGTCTTTATGTAGTAGTATTATTCTTTTACTATCTGTAATCGATCGGATATTATCAAGGATATTGTAACCAACTGGCTTTTTCCAACAACTCTATACATCAAATTACCTTTTTATCTTTTTCTCTGTTCTTTTCATAATCATTATTCGAGAAATTACAAAATTCCTATTATTTTGAAATCAAGTTTTACTTATGAATAAATTCAAGTATAGTTGTTTATTATAAGTTTTTCACATAAATAAAATTAAAATTTTGACATTTTTCACATTTATATTTCATCTTCATTGTATATGAATTTTTGACATTTTTAACACGATGAATAAAAATAAAATTAGAATGTAAACAGCTAACTATAAGAAAGTATATAAATCACATCAACAAATTTTTATAGTTCGTCTTATATTTTATATATGGTATAATTAATTAGGGCAATCGGGGTTTTGTAATTTAAATAAAATACAAATTTGTTATTGGAAATTGTTACAAAATAGTGCCAAAATTCACCTTCTCTCAAACTGGGGTTGGAAAATTTCAAATCTAAAAGTAGTTTTTTAGTTCTTAGTAATATCATATTCGTCATTGAAAAGCTCAACTTATTAAATAAAATAAACTTTAAAAAATTAATTTATAAACGAAACTCATTACAGTGTCTGAGGAGTAACCTAGAATTAAATCATATCAAACAGAATTTGGAAGGAAAAAAAAAGCTTTTCTTCTGGGGCAAATGGAGATTTCAATTTAAGCTTAAAATAATAGAAGCCATCCTCGAAAGGGAATATTAGTGGGATTTTATGGCAATTTAAGAAAACTAAACTAAAATTTTGTATAAGTTTATTCCTTAAAAAAAGTTGAGATTTACCAGAACTTTGTTCATTTGCAAGCCTTCCATCTTGACCTTCCACGTCCAAAGTATGCTGATGCACAATATCCGGATCCTCCGATTTCGATTCTTCATTTCGATGTTGATCAGCGTCTTCAGACGATATCTCTTGTCCATGTTCATCGAGAAGTTTGATGGTTGTCGACTCCACTTCAGCGCCGCCTTCGTCGCTGAAAGCCCCGGCACCGCCCCTCAAGTTTCGCCTCGCGTGCATCGTGTACACGCCGTTGTGGACTACGGAAGACACCAAATGGCCACCATTAATAGGGAGAACAAGAAAGAAGAAGAAATTAATCATGCGATCGAATATTAAAAATAAAAACGTCTCTTTCTTAGAAGATCGACTTTTAAGTAGAGGGGTTGCCGCCCCGTAGAATGTTCCAGGAAGTGTGATCAAACTGAGAACTCTTGTGTAAGCTCTGTGTAAGAAGTGATTTTAGTTTTGCACGTGGGTACTGTGGAAGTAATTTTCAGAATCAGAATATAATGTATCCGTAGCTGACTCAGTCATTAAGGATCATAAAATTAGTATCAAACATCAGAAATAGTTTGACTTAAGAATAGTCTTTTTTTCTTCAATAAACTGTTTCTTTCTTTTAAAAAAATAATAAATTCAATTAGAATGTGATTAGTCAATACTATTTCTTCTTTTCCGCAATTTAATATTGGATTGAATGAAAAATAATTTTAATACAATGAAATAAATAATATAGGAAAAAGTTAATGCCGAGAATGTAATAGTTCTATTTTTGATCACCTGATACCATGTGTGTATAATAACCTCAAGAATTCCAATTTTTGTGCTCCATAATTGCTTATTCATAATACGAATTTATAAAGTTCTTAATTTTACAGATGAAATTTCTCACTAATATACAGCAATACAAAACATACTTCCCGCGAAAAAGTAATGTAAGTATGAAAAAGCTTTTAGAAATTTACTGTACTTTTTTCCAAGTCCGCTAGACATCTATAGCAAATATATGATTATATATACAATCAACACCTTCATTAGATAGTCAAAAATAATAGTCGGACAAAAAAAAAATTATTATTCATTGCTAAATATTGTCTCCCGTAATTAATTTTAAAGACAATTAATCGGAATGATTTTTAAATGGATTTTGACTAAAAGAATTTGCTATCTTCATTAGAAATTTGCTTAAATGGGCATTATAGGATATTTTTCGTCTTATCACGCACGAGTATTCTTAACATCAAAAATGTAATATATATATATATATATATATACACACACATACACATGAGTATGTGTGTAATATTCCAGCTTTCTGTTTGTCATGAATCTCAGTTACATCGACAAAAGTATAACATTTATGAGAGACATCGTGAATTTTTAATTATTATTAAGTATTAACTGATCTATCTGGATAAAATTTACTCTTCCCACTTAGTTATCTTTATTTACAGATTGTTTTAGTTCACATCTATTAGGATTGATTTATTTGGTTTCAGGAAGTCGTTGATTGAAGTAACTCATAGTTTCGTATATTCTAAATAATTATCTCGGGGTACCGTAAAGTTTAATTATTATTAAAAATAATCGAGGTAGGAAGTCTAATTTTATCTGTTATTCTTAGGATAGGTTGAGATGTTCACTACACAGTCATAATCCAGAGTTATGCGCTTCTCCCAGTTTTTGTTGACCTTTCGAAGGCCGTCATTTTGGAACTCGGAAGATAAACCCTGACTTCTCCTTACTGAGGATTATTTCAATCTAAGGCTTCCTGAAACCTAACCTAGATTTTTGAACAACCTACAATTCAACATTAATAACTGTGATTTATAACATTATGTACATAAGGATCAATTAATATGTACAATAAATTTTATCCAGATATCTCATTCATTTCTTAGTAATAATTAAACCTCTACCCTTACGTATCTGTATCAAAGATCTGAGAATGAATACTTCATACGTGAGCAAAGCGATTATTATTTTTTTAAAATTTATATATAATAATATATATCATACTGCTTACATTATAATAAATAAACATTATTTTTACTTAAGTTTTTAATTTGTTCAGTAAATTTAATTAGCTTAAGTATTTCGATTAGTTCTAACTAGATATTACAGAAGGCGTAAGCAATCTTTTCCTTTTTCTGTTCTGTTGACTTCTGTTCTCTGCAAGGGATTTTAGGAGATATTCGATTCTGGTAGCACGCATAAATATATATATATATATATATATATATATATATATATATATATATTCTTACTGTTCTTGATTTTTGAATTTCATTACTTGTAGTTTATTTAGTTTTTTAACCGTTTTAAATAACATATTACTGAAGGCAAGAGTTGGGCCTATAATTCTGGGAAGACCTAGCTTTTAACAGAAGGCAACCTGTAGGAATATTTTACATGTTATTTTCCATTATCTTACATTCTTTTAAATTGGCAGTAGTTTCCTTTTTTCAATGAAAATTTTTCTGTTTTCTTCTTGTGCCAACATTTTATTTTGTATTTTATTCACTTGCTATTTGAATATGAGTTTTAATTCTGAGGGCTTTTTAATCTTGTCAATTACATTTTGCACTTTTTTTCTAAGTGGGTATCAATGATTTTAATTATAATCTGCTTCTTATTAGAGCTGGTGTTTACAAAGAATATTTTCTTCTTTTTCTATCTTAATTTTTAGTTCTACTTATAAATCCTTTGTAACTTTGTTTTTAAAGTTTCATTTATTTTACCTCGTTTGAATGAAATCATTGATTTTTTCCTCTAAATTTAATACTCTTCTTTTTTCCTCATTACTTCCCAATTACTGGTTATCAATTTATATATAAATACATATGTATATTTACACACACACACATACACATATATATATATATATATATATATATATATATATATATATATATATATATATATA
>BMAW01116731.1:750473-773301 GCA_019974015.1 Nephila pilipes
ATATATATATATATATATATATATATATATATATATATATATATATAAACATCAAAATTATAATTCACAAAATATCACATCATAAAAAAATTCAACATATCAATCATAAATTCATACATTAATGCCTAAAATACCGCATAATTAAAGAAAGCAATGAAAGATTAAAGTAAAATTAATATAAATCAAATTAAAAATTTTATAATTTTAATTAAACATACTAAAATTAAAATATAAAAACAAAAATTCTAACATACAGACACATGTAATATAGAGGAAATTTATCTAGGAAATAGACAATTATTTTGATAATATAGTCCTTACGTATTAGTCTAAGGAAGTTTAAGATCTGATATATATGTGTGTGCTTTTTAGTGTATAATTTCTAATACTGGGTTTTAGACAGATTGTTTTGAAAATTGTAGTTTTAGAAGCAACTTTATCTCCACATTTATTAATTTTACATCACATTGACACGATATCTGTGATTTTTGGCAAATTTATTGTTCTCTGCAGATCATTTTCCACGTAATTTGTACTATTACTCAGAAAAAAAGTTTTGAACAAAATTTTCATTTATTTTCTTTGTATCTAGTTGAAAGTACTATAAGTATATAATAATAACTAGTACTAATTAATTGATAATGAGAGAAAATATGAAATTTAAAACTCTTATACATTTCACACCCCTTGAAAATTCACTGCATTTTTAATATTCTTTGATTAATTTGATATAAAATTGATAAAATTTCGGAAAATTCAAAAAACAAAGGGAAACTGTTAACAAGCATCTTAAGGTAACAACACATCTTCGAAGAAAGGTTTTCGAATTAACATAAATTTTGCATATAAATGCATAATTTATGGTCTTACGGGGCTTCAAAAATGAAAAACTCGGTAAGAACAATTTTGTTCATGTATATTTTTAATGCCAAAAGGGCATTTTATAAAAATATAAGCAAAAATTAAACTTTTTGCAAAACATGGTAACTCATATATATATATATATATATATATATATATATATATATATATATACAGAAAGAGAGAGACATTTTGTATATTGAGTAATGCAGAATATAGAGGAAATTTATCTACGAAATAGACAATTATTTTGATAATATAGCCTTTACGTAGAAGTCTATGGAAGCTTACGTTCTGAACACTGAAATTTTCTTTTTATAGCAATATAAAAATTCTTCAACTCAGGAACGATCTATTCTAAATATTAATATTTGAAAACACACACACACACACATATATATATATATATATATATATATTATTTCACATTTATTGATGCATGACATTTGGAGATATTGTTTTTTGCAGCAATAAAAATTGTAAGAGGAAACTCGTTTTTATAGCCTTTCGTGGGCGTAATTTCAGATGATAACACATCTACAAGGAAGAACTGTCTATTAACTTGAACTTCAGTGTTAGTTCTCCACAATGTAAACAACATTTTATTTGTTCTAAAAATGTTGATTTTAGAGCCAAGTAAAGAGTATTTGCCGAGTATTTTATTGCACAGTTTTATTCAAAGAATATCTGCAGCTGAAACACACAGAATTGTTGAAACTTACGGTGAGCATGCTCTGTCGGAAATGACATTCAGAGACTGGATTCGACGCTTGAAAAATAATGATTTTGATCTTGGATATAAAAAAGAGTTTCTCTTCTGCATTTGATGGGATCAGCAGGGTGTAATTTAGTATGAGTTACTCAAACAGAACGAAGCTATCACAAGAGATCGTAATTGAAATCAATTGATGAGTTTGAGTCGAGCCCTAAAGGAAAAACGACCTCTATACGAGCAGAGAACGTTCAAGGTAATTTTGTTACATGACAAAGCTTGGCCTCTTGTTGCAAAACCTGTGAAAACCTACTTGCGAAAGGCTGCCTCACCCACCGTATTCACCAGAATTAGCCCCTTCCGATTATCACTTATTCCCTTCGATGCCACATGGTCTTCGATGGCACAGTTCTTTCATTCTAACGAAGATATCGGAAAATGGATCGATTCATGAATAGCCTCAAAAGGCGTGTTGTTTTTCTTATTCATGTGCTGTTAGAAAAATGGGAGAAAGTAGTGGATAGTGATGGGCAATACTTTGAGTAATGTGTTTTTTACAACATACTTTAAATAAAGAATTAATTTTCACAAAAAATAGCAAGAACTAATTCAAGGTCCTAGTATCACATTTAATTAAGCATTTAAACTATTAAAACTTGTATTTAATGGTTATACACAAACTCCGAGCCTGTGCAGATGACATAAACATCAAACAAAATAATTCGTCATTCTAGCAAATACACGAATGAATTCAAATATTGAACTTTAATTTAGTCGAATATATTTTTGTATTTATAAAAAGCAGAGCACAAAAAAAAATTAATTCAGTACAATATTAGTTAAAACAAATCAAGACAAGCTACGTTAGTCAAGTATTTATGCTTATTAGTTATATTAGCACTCTAAAGACAACTATTGGACTTCAAGAATATTATACATTACATTGTATGTACATTGCTGTACTGTTGTGCAAACGCGATATGTAACTCACTAGAATATAAGAAATATTGTAATCAGAATGAAAACTAATAGTCACAATAAATACTGTTCAAAAATACGAGTAACGTTGTGTTACGAACCTAGCTGTCAAAGTCAACTAACTCCTGAATTTAAGCTAAGAAATCCGAAAGAGAACGGTTCGATCATCCGGAGAACGAATCGAACCATGGAATGCCGGATTAAAGAGCAATTACTATATGTGTGCATGCGTATATTCAGAATAATTTATACAATTAATTTAATTTTTCGCTATACTTTCAGTTTCAAACCCTTATTAACGAGTTAAAAATCAGTAAAAATGAAGTAAAATTTATTATAGTTAATTAATTACTAATCAATTTTCTACATATGAATGCAATAAAGCACTAGGTTCAGTGCCATAATGTACTTTCTATATAATGACTTGAATTTAGTTTGTTGACATGTTGTTACGAACTGCTTGTGTTGAAAAGAAGAATCATAATTATTTTACAAACATATTAATTTGTAAGCTTATTTTTACTTCATGAAATTATGAATAAGATGTAATTATGCTCTATCTACAACTATTTCTAATTCGTGAGCACATTATTTTAATGTTATGGAAATTCTTCTTGCCTCTTCAATTCTAGACAATTATTGCATTTATTTGAATTCTATCTACCTACTTGGAAAACCTATTTGGAAATGCTTAAATGGGAAGTCCTACCCCACCCACCATATTTACCAGGTATAACCCCTTCTTATTATCACTTATTCCGTTAGATGGAACAAGGCCTAGTGGAGCAGGGCTTACATTCTTAAGAGGATACCAAAAATGGATCGATTCTAGGATTACCTCAAAAGACGTGTCGTTTTGCTGACGTGAAATTCGTATGCAACCAGAAAAATGGGAGAAAGTAGCGGCTAGTGATGGACAACACTTTGAATTTTTTCTTTAACTCTTGTGAATTATTTAGTATTATTGTATAAATTATTTAAAATCAGAGTACAAAATATTACGAAAGAATATTATGAAAAAAATTGAAAAATTTCAGAAAATTCTAAAAACAAGGAGAAATTGTTAAAAAGTTTACATTGTTTACTTGACAAATGAATCAAAGCATCAGTTTTTTTAAATATTTTATCAAATAAGTAAACTGCTTTATAATATTTTCATTATAATTTATAGTGCTTAGTTATAACACATTCAAAATATTCAAATAATTGTTTTGAAACAAATTATTCTTTTGATTTTATGAAGCAGCATCCATTATAACTCGTTAAATAAATAATAAAATATAAATAGACAAAATGATACATCCAACGCGTCTTACTTCTCCAATTTGACAAAGAATTTCTCATTGATTTTAATACCACAATACTTGCTAAAAATATGTGTTTGCTTTGATATTTATTTTTATATTACGCGTAAGTTAATCTAAGTATTAACTAGATAATTTTCAATTGCAAAGAATTTAATTTTACAGAGAAATCTTTTAATTTACATACTCGTACTATGTTTTCTCGTAATTGCAAGTTTAAAAATGCCCTATGCTTTCAAATACAAAGTTAAAAAGAGAATGTTCCCAGCACAAGGAAATCCTTCTGAAAGGATATAATTTTTTAAATATCTGAAATGAAATATTTAATAACTATTATATTTATATAGAACTTACAACTGCATTATCACGTCAGTAAAATTACTCGATATTTTATTTATGTTCTAAGGTACATATGAATCACAGGAAAGGATAAAATCTCATCAATTCCTTCATTATTATTACGTGTACATAATTTTGAGTTTAATAAATTAATTACCATTTGATTAATTCAAAATTACCTTTCCCATTCTTGTTCCCTTCCCTTGAAGGTCTTTCCCTGCTAGCGGTCCCCGTGTCGGCTACTGTACGCCGAGAATGGGCGGAAACCTGCGCCTTCAGGCACCGGGAATTTGCCCGGATACGTTCCATTAGGACTTTCCCCGCGTCATCCTCTTCTCCGTCCTCAGCCTCATCTTCCGCATCAAAGGGATGATGCCGAGAGGGTGCAGGGATAGGATTACTCTTCTCGGTTTTATTGGATGATGTCTTTTTGGGCTAAACAAAAGAGATGTTATTTGTCAGAAGAAGATCGTCACAGTTTGGTAACATAAATCTCATACTCCTCTTCACGTTCCCTTTACCAGCCATTTTGATTTTGCTAACGTAAAGCTAATCCTATGGAATTTCTACTACCGTCATTAAATATATAGTATTTAATCTATTTGAATACAAAAAATTTTGCTTCCGAAAAAACAAAAATATTGAAGTTTTCTGTGGAATTACATCTTCTACCCAAGTTTTGAAAATAGTTTAGAGAATTTTTTTTAAGCCCAGAAAAACCTTAAACGAATAATTAAAATAGAAGTAAATATATTCTTAAAATTCGGCGGGAAAACGTAATTCCGCAAAAAACTTCATAATTTTTCGTGCTTTCAGTTGCACTTTTTAGTACTCAAGTAGACGAAATAGTAAAGATTTCAGGACAGTTGTAGAAATTCAGTGGGATTAACAATGCGTTCAGAACAATCATAACGGTCGATAGACAAGTGCCTTAAACATCCATTAAGGATATGTAGGAGAAAAGTAGAATACAAATACTCTGATGTGGAAGTCTACTGCACATGAAAGTCAATTGTATGTGCAAAAGGTATGAACGGATATTAAAAAAAAAACACTTATGAGAAATGTAAGATTATAAAAAAGTATGAATATCAGGGTAATATAATTTAGGTCTAAATAGAACTAATTGTTAATTTTAATAATAAAATGTAACACTTCTCACATTGTTGTTACGGGAAATTCTTTCGTAATATTCCAGTAAATTTGTATAATGGTTTTCTAATGGTCATTTTGAAAGTTTAAAAGTAAGTGTGGTACAAGTGATATCATCAGTGAAAATTATTATATTTTGTTTCAATTTATTTTTTAAAGAACTATAATTACATATATCAGTAGATTTAATAATAATCAAATATATAACAGCGAAAAACATTTAACGGAATCTCCACACAAATCAGTTTTCTGAATAACCTAATTTATCAAAAATACATATCAAATATTGATGGTCGATAGATATTGAAATTTTACTCTATGATAAATTTCGTTGGAAATAATCATATAAAATTAAACCAAGTAACTTCACTGAAAATTTTTAAGTAATCGCTCATTAATTCTAGTTCTACTTTGACAGCGCATTCATTGACCATGTACATTATAAGAGAATAATATATATCAAATGAGAAGAATATGTTTTCAAAGACAAATAAATTTTTATATTGTTGCACTACAATACATTATTAAATTATTTCAGCTAAAACGCAATTAAGAATAATACTACAAATGTAAATTGTTTAGAATGATCTAAAACAATATTTGCATTTTGTAGTTATTTTTAAAAAATGTTATTCAAATCTTTGGAAAATATACAGCTACAAAATCGATACATGCATATATCCTATAGATTCAACAGGTTGTCTCTAAAAATTGTTAAAAGGTTTTACAGCATATAATATGTAACAAAGACAATAATGGTTAAAATTTACTAATGATATTTTTGTTAAAATATATTTATGCTTATTTTCAATTGAAATTTTATAATAAGAAGAAACGTCTTTAGTAAAATGTTACTTGTGAATACGATCAACTTACTAATTTGTTGTTAAAATATATAATTAAACAAATTTGATATCGAAATTATTATAAAATAGAAGAATAAATTTCATCAATTCAATACCCACATTTAAAACATTTCCTATATTTAAAAATATTTTTATTTATTTACAAACATTATTTTCCATATTTAAATTGAAGTTTTCGGATTAAAAAAAGGAATGGAAATGAACAATAACTGAAAGACACACAAACACGTACATCAATTTTCCAAACAAATTTTTACGAACGGATCATTTTTTATTCCATAGATTATACAATGAAACAAAGATATACAGAAACTAAAAACAGTGACGAAGATGTATGAACAGATCATGTAAATTTTGTAATTTATTTTCGATGTGATATTTTAAACAGTTAGAATACTTTCTGAACACTTAAAATGATAAGTAATAATTAAACATAATATTTTTACAGTTCTGTTACTTTTATCACACACGCATATATATATATATATATATATATATCTTAAATGTTCCCAGGAAAAAAAATCATTCGATTTATATAGATATTTCGATATACATAGAAATACATACTTAAAGTTTTCATCATTTTCTCACTAAATACAATTATAAGTAGCTTATTTTCTGAGAGTGAAATATTATTTTACTGCTAAAAAGACCAACGTAGACAATAAGAGGAGGGAGGATGAATATTTGATCACCAGGGTATTTTAACAAAATTATTGAACAAAAAAGATTTTTCTTTCAAGAACTCATTCGATAAGTTCATAATACAAAGAATTTTAAGAACATATTGATGATTTCTTTTAAATGAAATCAAAATCGATACGATGTTATCAAAGTAATAAATCTGTAGGAAATTGTAAGTAATATAATTATGACGAGTTTATTTTTTTTTGGCAAATGATATTATTTTTACCATATTTATTACATTTCAAATTTGTCTAGCTGCAAAATGTACGTTTTTTTAACCTGTCACAAGTTTATTTGCATCGAAATAATAGATTTTTTTTGCATTTCAAACTTTCTACAAAAGTTATCTTTTTAATATTATGTTCCGTTTATATAAACATAATGTTATAAATACTTAATGTTATAAATACTTATTCTCAACACACCATCAAATAAACATTAAGACAATAACGATTGAACAATGGTTCACCTAGCGCCATCTTTGGTGTACAATCAACACTGATTTTACTGTAAAACTCAAATAAATTCTATATAAGACTTATTTACATGTAACCGTAAATTTAGGTTAATAACTTTTATGCAACCTAAAAGTAAAAAATTTATAATCTTTAAAATATTATAAAACTTTTGATGCTGATAATATATTAAAATTATTCTGTATCGATAGCAGTGAAACTTAATTTTATTAAAAAATTTAAATTGTGTTTTTGGCATTGCAGAATGCTCAGGATAATGTTATAGGTATGAAATATTTTTTGAGCTATATTCAACAGTAAAATGTAATTATTTGCAATGGAACTGTTCAGTACATTGTCAACCATTCCATTGCGAATAATTATCTTACCAATACCTAAAGTTGGTTCGAAAAAGAATTTATTTGTTGAAATTAAGTATTAAATTTTTAATGGTTTGAAAATTATTGATGAATAGATACTGTTTTTTTTTCTTTTGTATCGAGCGGTAAGACAATATCTTTCCAGCGTGTTCTTTTTAACACACTTTCAAATGAAAGAAATTACTTAATGTTGTGTGTGGTAATGTTTCCTTAAGACAGATAGACTTTAGATGTATACCACCATAGAATTATCGATACTGCTACCTCCCTGGATTGCAGACGGTGAAGATCATTTTATTTAATGTTTCGATACAACAGATTTTGCCTTCACAATATTGAATACGTGATCGCAATTTTTTTATCGTTATTAAACTATCGATTCTTAAAAATATTTTAGAACATTTCTTTCCTTTTTCGTATTCTTTTCAGATTATGTTTTCCTTTCCTCAAAGTTAAAATTTGAGTTCAAGACACTACTTGTGAGTTAGAAATGAGAATGAATATTTATACCCACCTTCTGTTGTTGGGAGTTGTTATTTGTCTCTCCCAAAGCTCGACTTCTACGGAGACGAGTGGTCCTGGTTTCAGCCCAGGTTGGGAGTTGGGTACCTCCACGCTCTTTCGAAGCTCCACGCTTCTGCCGTCTGAAAAAAAGAAAAAAATACGCCAAATTATTTCAAAAAATTCCTTATCAGATAATTACGCGTTGAGAATATGGAAATGCTGTTCTGATTTTTATTTCCGTCCTTTTGCGTGAGTCGAAAGCGTATTTTAAATTAGGTCTAAAGTAGAATAATTATATTGTCCAAGATCGAGCGGGAAATATACTTTTCATTTTAACTGTTTCTAAGCAATATTAAGACAGGGATCAATAAAATGCTTTCTAAGAAATAGAAGTTTATAAATTTCTAAGAAATGAAGTGTCCGAAATCGGGCATTAAATTAAATTCTTATGTTAACTATTTGCAATCTTTGTTAGAATAGGGATTAATAAAATGTTTTTTTATGGAAATGAAATTTCCAGACTATTCAGAAATTAGTTGTCTGAAATCGGGGATCAACTTAAATTTTCATTTTAACTGTTTTCAAACAGAGTGAGGACAGGGATTAATAAATTGTTCTTTTGTGCGAAAATGAAATTTCCAAACACTTCAGAAATAAAATCTCCGAGATTGCACATTCAATAAAATTGTAATTTTAGTCGCTTCCAAGCCCTATCAGGTTAAGTATTAATAAAATGCTTTCTAAAGAAGTGAAATTTGGTATAGTTGACTTTTTATCCCTCAAATATTTAAATTGTTTTTAAATGCTATGTGAGTATTGGAATTAAATGTTTATGGTTAAAAATATATCATATTTATGTTATTTTATACACGTATCGATATAGATAGGATACAATAATTTAAATGATTTTCTATTGCTAAAACTTAATTATTTATGTGTTTCTCATTATCGGCCATTCATGTCAAATCCCATCTATTAAAACTTACAATTTAAAGTGATTTACATTTTAAAATTATTTAAAAAGTCTTCTAATATGCAAAACAATGATGTAGATTTTTTTTTACTTGATAATAGAATTAAAAAAGTGTTTTTGAAAAAATGTATGAAGTTAACGCGCGAATTTTTGTTAAAAATATTTCTCAACTTAATACATATTTTGCATCTTTAGAGTTTTCTGAAACTCTAAAGATATGAAAGAATATGAAATTTTCCTAATTATAACTAGCTTTTAACATGTTTTTATATTGTAAAATATTTTTAAATTAGAAAAAAAAAATTTTAATTGTAAAAAATCATTATTTCCAATTTGGTTAATGAAACATTAATTCAAAACATTCGTAAGCATTTTTATCTAAATATCACAGAAGGCATGATCTAATGAAGAATAAAAAAAAATCAGAACATTTAATTTGCACTAACAAAGAAACGCAAATGAATATAGTTCAAAAATTAATGTTACATTTTTTTAACAGATTCAAGATGTGTTTGTTGCTTGGAAGAAGATTAAATCAATTCTCGATCACCCATTAAAGTAATTTATATATTAAAAAAGGGAAATTAACTTTGTGTGTGTGTATGTTGATTTTTCAACTGTTTTAACCATTGTGAGTCTTGTGAAACTAGCTTCATTAAAATGAAACAGTTTTAATAATGTTGACTTCAAAGTAATGTAATCAATATTTTTAACT
The DNA here is from genome assembly GCA_019974015.1 of Nephila pilipes. NCBI lineage: Eukaryota > Metazoa > Arthropoda > Arachnida > Araneae > Nephilidae > Nephila > Nephila pilipes. Next base: position 760,400 of record BMAW01116731.1, read on the forward strand.
TCGATCAAAAGTGTGTTTAAATTTGACGGGAAAACTCCGGAACGTTTTCATGAAATATAGCACACACAGTTAATTAAATGCCCCATTTCATTAACATTGTGATGGAGTGATCCGCCAACTAATATCTCACAAGCAATGAACTGTAATACGACTTACAGTAAGCTCTGCAATATGTAAGTGCATTTAATTGTTCTTCTTTTAAAACAACATTTACCCATACCTGCAGGAGATTCAAAATAGAAATTTCCGAAATGCATTAACTGAAGAGCCATTTAGTTTCACAAACACAGTAAGTAAAATTTTTTTATTGCTAAGAGAAGGAAATGGGATGTTTAAAGTATTAAGGTGCTTGTTTAAGTAGACGGTTTCTATGGTGATAACTATAAACATTGCTTTGGAGCTTAGCAAAAAGTGGTTAAACTACTTATTCATCGACAACAAATATATTTTGCACAATCATCATTGAATCTCAGTCTCAAGTTTTTTTCTCCCATTTACACGTACGAAGTAATTCTCAGAAGGAATATTTAACATTAGGGTGTAAACTCTAGAACATAAGTCAAAAGTGCATTTATATGGGAGGGAAAAAATGTTTTAGAAGTATTTCAACTTCTTTCGTAATAATATTATGAAAGGTAAATTTTGAAAGTAAGAAAATTATATGTTAGCAGTTTGACATTTATTTTCTTGGAACCAAATACCAAAAGGAATAAAAAAAAAATCATTGTTCATGCTATAAATATTGCTTTCGAAAATCATAGATATGCCTTTTTTGAATAAAAATATATGGATTTCATGCTAAACATTTTAAAAATTAAATATATTTTACTAGGAATGGTTTATTTGTATGAAAAAATAATAATTTATGATAAATTTTGATTATCCCTCTAAGCCCTTCTTATGCTTCTAACTGTTTAACATGTAATTTTTTTAAAAAAATTGAACAAATAATTAAATTCATTTAAGAATTTATCCTGTGCATTAAATTGGTTGCGAATTTCCTTATTTAAAAATTTTGAAACCTATACAGTCTGTGCGTTACGTATACAGTCTATACATTCTATAAAAATGCACACTCCCATTCCCCTTTTTTGTGTAAAGCTTACTAAACAATCACTTTTAACATTAATAACTTTTGCCAGAAACATTAAAAAATTTCCCTTTGAAAAAATAGAAATTCATATTTTAAATTATGCTTAAATTCATATTCAAAATAATAAATTCCTTTACTTTTCGTAGAAAATTCTTGCTTTTACTGTTTAATTTACCTATGAACTTAAATGTCATTGTAAGTAGTGATTAGAATTTCGAAGAATATTTCTTCCATCACTGAAATGTGTTTAGATAATCCAAAAAAAATTGTCTTGCTGATGTGAAGAGTTTTTATGCATGCCTGCACTTTCAATTTGTAGAGGTGTATTCAGTATACAGAAATTTCCGTTCAGAGAAATGTACAGTTTCAGAGATAACTGTAACTTTTCATTTCAATTTGATATAATTTTTTTTACTAAGGCATAAAATATATTCTTATTCAATTTTTATTTTAAAGCAGATAGAAACTTCCAATTTTTATGCAAATTCAAAATATTTCAATATTTAAAATGCATTACAAGACTTCAAACCAATTTAATATGTCAAAGAAATATATTTGCTTCCAAGAAAATGTACCAGAATTAAAAAAAAATAATTTGTCATTTAATTTAACACTTTTCTCAATTCGGCGTTATTATAAATAATAAAACACATCATTCATCATTCAAAGGATACGATAACTGAAATAAATGTTATTATCTGATTATTATCACTGGTTTTTTTGCTATAATACTGTCTCAAAATAAATATATTATTATTATTTGTAACTCACGTTGCGAAATAATGCTTATTTAGTCTGAGGTATCATCTGAGTTTGATATATTTTTGATAATCCTATCCTGATAGTTATTGACAAAACTTCATACACATTTACAGAAAGTGAAAATATTAAAAATAACAGAATAATATTGGTTTTAGTATTTTATGTATATATATACCTGTGTGTGTGTTCGAGTAAATTAAAAAATGTTTTAAAAATATAATTTATAATTTAATTACACAATAAGGTTTTATTTAGAAAGATTCTATGTCTAGAAATAAAGAATTTATATTTCTATTCGCCCCCTTAAAGAATGTTTCATATCAACACATTATTCTTAATTGTAAATAAATGAAACGTAATATAATGTTTAAAACAACATGTTCATTTCTTTTGTATTTTTCTCTCTCTTTATGTTTGTTTTAAGACATTTTCTTCCATACAACATACCGTAAAATATTGTCTATAATACGTATACGTGTGTAATACGCATGCTTGTTATGGCGCTAAATTTTCAGAAAAAATTAAAATTCGAATATAATGCGCAGCCATAACTTTTCAATATTTTATTTAAAAATTGCATATTTATTTATTAATATGATTGAAATTTTTAATAAAAAGAAATGAAAACGTCAAATTCGATAGGAAAAACTTAAAGTTTAACACAAAACAAACAATACTGTCAAATTATCAGTCTTGATCACTTTCAATGGAACTCAGTTAATCTATTTTTTTGTTACGACCAAGTCATAATTATTGATGCCGTCGTAATATGCGATATATACATGTACTGTAAAATACCTTATGTGAATAAGAACACCTGTTTTAGAGAGAGGAAATTTGGTTTCTCCAACAAGATCATGTAGCAGATATATCTCAATAGTACAATAATAAGGTGGTAGATGGCAGCACAGTATTTGTATAACATTATTCAGTTCATGTTATCAATAAGAAATAGTCAGTGCTGCCATCTATTGACTTAAAAGTATTTCTCAAAGTAAAAAGAACTTTGTTAATTTTTTTTCAATCTCTTCGCTTTTGAAAATTAATACACAGCACAATTTTAAAATTACATGGTTTATCAAGAATCTATTATAATTCAAACTACATATATTTTTCGCGAGTTTAATTGAATAAAACTTTCTGATGAATTTTTGATACAGAATGCGAATTTTCAATATCGTACTCCCAAATTTTTAACTTTTAATTAAATAAAAAAAAATTTAAATATTTTTAGGAACAAAATACGCCAATGTATTGATTTTTTTAAAAAATTTCATTGAAAATATTGGCAGCCTGATGTAATTCGGTGCTTTTTCTTTGAAGAAAAATTCTTTTTAGGCACAAAGAATAAAAATTTTACTTTTATGTAACAACAGCATAAATTACAAAATAATTTTGGAATATCAAGAAATGCACTGAATTAATGTCTTTACAAATGGATAATTTTATCTTTGTTATAAAAGTCGAAATACACGCTACTAAGAATAATTAAGGACAACAAATATTGTCTCCAAATAATCAAATCTATACTCACACCTCCAAAAAATTTAAAAGGTTAAAATTTAATTAAAAAAATAGTCAATTAAACAGAATTCGGAAGTTACGAAAGTATTATAATTTTAATATAAAGAATACTTATTAAATGTCAGTTACGAAATTAAAAAAGAGTAATTTAGTTCATAGATGGCAGCACCAACAAATAATTTTTTTATCATTAAGATAAGGAAACTTGCCTGTTCCAACTTCCACCTCTCATTGTTGGCCGATAGTCTTCTGCACCTTCTGTTTCATTTTCTCTGTGTCTGTTCCCAGCAAAGCCGCTCTTTTTGTCAGTACTTCTCTCCCTGATGCGCCTGAACCTTACGTCTTCCGTACTCTTAAACCTGTGATCTGCCCGGATAGGCCGGATCAGAGGAATTTCCCCTTTCCGGACGGACCTGTGGAAGGCACCGGCTGACGTGAGGTCATCGGCCGACATCGAGATGGTCATCGCACCGGGAGGCATCGAAGACCGACCACGCGGCTCATCGAGGTCCGGCCGCGAAGGAACGTCAAGGAAGTCGGTCAATTTGGGTAAGACCAACTGGTCATCGGTTAGGCTTTCGGGAGTGGCTGGAAGGGGAAAAAAGGCATTAACCACTTGTCTGATGGGTTTTTAATTTTTTTAACATGTGCTAAAATGTTGTTTTTAGAAGAGGGCTTAAATAAAAATGTATGGGCGTAAAATAAATGATACATGGTGTTAGGTGCGAAAGATTGACAATATAATTCATTATAATTATAATAATTACATTTAGTCTGCTTAAATTACATTTATATTGCTAAGATGTATATAATTTAATGTCTTATCGTCTCGTCTGCTTTTATTTATGTACAAACAGAATATTATTGCCTATTTAATAATTTATCATTTGCTTCTATTTTATTTGATAACTGATTTTTAAGTTATATTCGTCTGTTTATATTTTTTCTGTTGTTAACATTCGCAATGGTTAAATTTTTATACTTTAGAATACATGGCTCGCGAAAATTAAAATGCATTAGGAATTTGATGAAGGTATTTTCTTTTCTTGATAGTTATTGCTTTTGTGAAGTCTTGATCTCAGAAGTACGCTTACTTTACGTTAATTAATATTCATTTTGAATAATTATAATTTTTTGAGAACTTTAGAGAAAAAGAAAGAAAAAAAAAACATTTACGCATTTAAAATGAAATTCGTATTGCCAATTTCAATTTTTTCTCCTGCACAGAAAATGGAAGGTTTTTAAATTTTTTTACTTGAATCAAAAACCGATATCATAAAGGGTAACACTATACGAGAATAATAATAATTCTGCATACTAAAACAGTTTTTTTTTAAGATTTGAGAAAAAAAAATTAATACAAACACTACGAAGCGATAAATGAATACTCTAACGTATGCTAAGAAACAGAATGTAGGTAAACAAATAATACAGTAAATATCCAAGTTTGAATTGAAAAAGAGCAATAGACCATCAAAACAACAAATCTATCAAAAACAGTGGAAGAATACTATAACGAAAGTGAAATAACTTACGAACAAAAATATAAGAATATAATTACAAAAGTTTTCGCCTATTACCACTATTCTGAAGCATGTGACGAACACTTACTGAATATACTAGACTTCCTGAAGGAAGAAAATAGAAACATCCGAGCAAATCAGAACAAAAGAGTAAAAAAGATACGATGCGATATGCTATAATATGATATGATATGCTCGAATAAAGGTACAATATGCTATACAAAGATACGATAGGCTATGCTCGAGCAACTCGTTTTCGAGAGAAAGTAGATGCCCATATTAGATGCGGGCATGTCAGGCACGTAGCTAACATAAAATAGCCTTTACGAGTTACTGTCAAATATGAATTTATTTTCCAATGAAACATGTTTAATTATAAAATTATACAGCACCTTTTAATAGTAAAATCAATTTTAATGAAGCATAGTTTTGGAATGCATTAGTTATTTTTTGTTGGTTTATTCCAAGCATATTTATCTTTTAATGAAATGTAACGTATATCTTAAGTTCTTAATGTGAAGAAAATTAATTCCTTAATTTAAGTAATGAGAAAAATTATATCCTATCATAAATGGCGCCTAGGATTATTACTTTCTTTTTCTCATTGATCTGGCGAAGCTGACAAATTACTTGTATCATTTTTCATATATTACACATGCTCCGACAGTTTCAGAAATATGCATAATTTAAAAAAATACAGAAAAGTAAAATACATAACGTATCGTGTGTGTATTCTGTCACAAATAGCTATCAATTCCCCAGTTCCTTTTGTCTCATGTTTCTCCATTTTTCATGACTCTATTCGATTCTTCTCTAGAGATTATTATTTTGCAAATAAAAAAGTGTATTTCTTTCCCCTTATAAGATTAGCACATTTTTGACATAAAGTGTATATTTTTTGGCACACCTACTTAAGAATATTTTTACACAAGCATTCGCCTAAGAATTCATCTTTGCAGTCACCTCTATAGCAGACAAGACATACTAATCTTAATATCAAGAAATCTATATGGAATCTTTAGACCGAAAATATTATATAAAGCCTTCAGTTCTAAAACTAAATGATGTAATAAAAATAAAACAATGTGAGTTATTTTCGACGTCCTATATTTTTCCAGATATATATTCTATTATTCTGAGGCAATTTAAACAGAATCTCTAAGAACTTAAAGAGAAGAAATATTTCGTCAATTTAATCGAATAGATTTTTGTATGATTTTGCTTTCAAATATATGAATAGTGGTATTCGTTGGATTCACCATTTATTTCATATTATTATGTAATATGAAATAAATTTTTCTACCTATTTCATAAGTGAAATTACTTTAAAACATACATTAATGTTTATAAATATGGTTATATAACAACTTTCGAAAACCGTTATGGCTCAAAATATATATTCTATGGCAAATGTCGTAAAAGTTTTCAAAACTGTCATTGAATTCTAAAAGAATATAACGTAATTTCTTATAATAATTGGAAGCTGCTCACATTTCATTCAAATTTACATTTTAAGTATAATAAGAACTATTTGTTAGCATAACATGGAAAACATCAGGGCAACGGACTATTGACAACGACGAAATTCTTATCCATAATTATAGACAACGATGTATCTTATTCAAAATGATAAGACATTATCGAATTCCAAATTCAGAATTTACATACGTTCTCTTAAATTTACTAAATCAGGTTCAGCGTAGCAAGTTCTTGAGTTTAAAGTAGTATTTTATACTAATCAAGAGCAATAACAATTGGTGCGTTAAAGCAAACACACATACATACAATTTACTGAAATATGCAAGAATAAAACAAGCAATAAGAGATCCTTCTTACCAAATAGAATACTCGTCATTGAAACTATGTCATTCAAGAGTAAATATTCTGCACACATACAAATAGTCGAGTCCTTGTCAACACATGCAAATGAATAATCAGTGAACTTGATATCGCTACATGCGTTCTTGCGATAAATGCATCGGAAACACCAGTTGTAGCAAAATAGTGTAAGTTTGCAAGCGTCTCTGATATATTATATCAGCCTAGTAATTATTCAGAAATATGCATTTGCATGTCTAATACTATTGAATTGTATTCCACTAAAATAAATGTGTATATCATGCGAGAGAATTTTACATGTTCAATGTTCATCGGCAATGGCATGCTATTGCTCACTTCTGACATTTGAAGTTCTAATGCGCATCTCAAAAAGAAAGTGAAGTCCGGAAAAGATCAGCATACCTTCAGACAGACTGTTAGATATGCTTAATAGACATAATAAAAAACAGCAGACAATATTCCATGTATTATACCACTAGCCGTGAAGGTCGCCATAACGACCCGATCTGTAAACTAACAGTTACAGAAGGCAATATGCAACCATTCGTTTGGGTGGATATCGACTGTGATCATACATTCGTCTGGTTTAGAAGAGAATTATTCGTCCCAAACGGATTACTTTACCAATAAGTAACCAGAAGGACTACATGCAAAAGACTTTGAGGCCTAAATGAAAAACTAAAGATTGTGATCTTGCTTACATCTACACCGAAGTTGGCAGTAGTGCTAGTAGTTTCATCGCTTGTGTACATTAAATAATTACAGGTTCTTATATACTCGTACATGTGCGACAGATACGTAAAGGAGATTCTGCGCTTCCTTTTTTCGTAATCTAAATGGACTATAATTTTCTATTTTTCAGCTAAGACTGTGTTAGCTGCAGTCCCATGAAAATGTTTTCAACCCCAATAAAGAAAGAGCGTCGATATCAAGAATCGATTGCGTTTGATTTGTGTATTTTAAAATTGTATTCGTACATTATATGACTTATTACTAATATAATTGATGAATTCGCTAATGTGTCAAAGTTATGTATCGTTATCTCATTATTTAATAGTAACTGTATGTGTCTGGAAATAAAATCAATATAAATTGTTTGTATACTTCTATGTGATTTCTTTATTTTACTTATGTATCTAAATTCTTTCTCAGAGAGTCAGTTTCGACATAGAACAATGTACTTATGAGCAGATTATCAATTTTTCCTTTATAATTTTTCCTAATTTTTAATTATACTAATCGTGATTTTTTTTTGGAAATAAAAGTCCACCTAGTTGACTTTTTTCTTTAAAAAGAGTTATAAATCAGGATCAATTAAAATTAATTGTGATACCTTTTTTTTGGTAAATTTCATAAAATTCGAAATTAATAAATCTCAGTTTATGAGAAAAAGAGGTTCTAATCATTTTACAACTTGTTTTCCACTTTTAAGTCTCCATTCATATAAATTTTACAGTCTAGTCTTTAAAATAGATGTTTTAGATACGGATACTTTTTTATTCGTCACCTATCTTAAAATAAAATAATGAAAACAAGAAATAATTGTTGAAAAGAGAAAATTAAAACACCAAAAATATAAATAACAAATTTAATTTTACCACGTTCGTAACATACAAATAAGCACAATTTTATGATAGTGATGCTGATGTTTATCAAATAATATTAAATACAAAATACTCAACATTGAAACTACTTCATTTCGAATAAATACACTACAACTTTTGACTTATTAATAATAATATTTATTTTTACGAGTATTATTTTTAAAAAGTTTATAATACTTATAGATGTATAGGTCATATTTTCAACGTAAAGCATTATTAGAAACCCTACTGCACTTACATTTACTTAAGTTTCTGAGATAAAATTAAAAATATGATTTGTTTTTCATTAATCACAAAATCTACACAAAAGTATGTTATGATAGATCTTGTAATCCTGCACAAGGGATGAACAACTCGAATGATTATTTATTTCTTTATCTCACTCCCCTGATTTCTGCACTAAACAATACTTTTAAAGCTGTTTTTGTAGTTAGTTCAATGTTCGTTTTTTACACCCCCAAAATTCTACATAAAAGGTTTTCAATGGACCAACTAAACGTTCGATATTTGACACTTAAGTTTCTATCCTACGGATCATAATTGATTGATTGTTTTGTTAACATCTTATTCAGAAGTAACACGAGGGCTATTGGCGATGGACCTCGTAATTTTGAACCTATATCAAGTGACGAGGACAACACCTCCAACGGATTATGTTATTGAGGAGCTCAAATCAACAACGCATTTTTTTAAACGACGCAGTTCTTCTTACTCTTTCATTAGTGTCCAGACAGACAAATGACAGATTTCGTAGCCATTTGTATAGGACTAATTGATTGTTTATTAACGTCGTATGACACCGACTGATCCTCTATTAATATTTTACTGCATTTTTTTATCGAAGATCCGAGGAGTGGAAACTGTATTGGTGAGCAGAGTACTGTCGAGTCGAGTCTCGTAAGAGAATATTTGTGTTCCAATCTGGTGCGCTCTGATTTTCTAGACACTTTTTGCAAAATTCGGGAAAGGGCACCATAACGGCCAGGAATCGTTTCCTTGACTCTGCGATCCTAAAGAAATTTAAAATGAAAGAGAAAGAGGGACGTCACATCAGTGTCAGATAAATTCCAAGCCAAATTATAGGGACATTTTCTTAATAGTGGGGTTATCACACATATTTCCCTTCAATTAACTATATGGGATTCTATATGACGTTATTTGATGCGAGAACTATGACTTATATACATGTAAATTAGTATTAGTGCATAATGAATCGTATTGAATAGGATATAAAGAGTAGAGGACTAGGTAGTGAGGGAAAGAGAAAGAGAACGAATTCGGAAAGTTTGAATAGCGAGTTGGATGTGTTTTTGTGCTAAGGAAAAAATAATTTATGCAAACGACATTTTGTATCAGGAGATTATGTGGTAGTCGGATTTCTGAGACTGAATTTGAATTCGTTCCTGACTCGAATCCACCTTTAAATCTAATCAAATAAGTGGAATTTTTCTGGTTATTTTTAGTGGAGGACGTGGGAAGGTTTCTGCTCCACATTGATAAAACCAATACTGATTTCGGATTATTCTTAGTTTTAAAAAAATATAGCTTAAATATTTGATTGTCTGGCTCTTGAAGTACCTAATTAGTAAAATTTATGGAACAAATCATGAATTGCAATGACTAGGCATTACCTTTTTTTGTTTAGTATTCTGCTTTCTATTGTTTTTAATTTTATTTGCTTTTTCATCATCAATAACTTACTTTTTAGTTTTTCTCGGACAAGTTCAATGCTTATGTTTATGGATACACGAGTCACTGGTCTTGAAAAACAGAATATATTAGCGGTGAAACGCTAATTTATTCAGTTGTTCTAATTGTAATAAAATCAGGTTAAGCCTAAGACATGTTTCATCAATTTGTGAGTTTTTAACCAGCATTTCTTAAATATTTCGCGTAAGAGTTTTGCAAACATGGTTCAGACATTTATGCATTCTTCAATACATAAACTATATTTATAATTTTTCTTCAATCAAATATTCATTCAAAATATCATTTCAAGTAAATATGAAAGTTTTATATACTCTGCATTAAAAATATGAGGCAATTTTTCTCAGTTTGGCCCAGAATATTATATTTGAATTTAAGGTAATCAAACAGCTATGCTTATAAAGTTTCCTTCACGCATAATGCAATAAGTAGAGGTATCGTTAAGGCTTAATTATTATCAAGAAATAATCGAGATATCTAGATAAAATTCATTCTGCCTAATAACTGATTCTTATGTACATAAAATACTGTAAATTACACGTATTAATTTTGATTTGTTTGGTTTGAGGTAGCCTTAGACTGAAGCAACTCGCAGAACGAAGAAGATAATCTCCTGAATTCTACGATAACGGTCTTCTAATGGCCAAGAAGCACTGAGAGAAATGTATAATTAAGAATGGTGATTATGTATATAAGTCTTAAGAATAATAAATAAAAATTAATTTTCTTTCTAGAATATTTTAATAGTAATTAAAACTATTTTAGTAATAATTAAAACTCTTCAGTAATAATTATACACTGGAATATTAATTAACTTTTTTCGAGATACTATGGGTTACTTCTATCCACGATTTCCTGAAACTTATCAAATCAACATTAATAGATGTGACGTAAAATATTCTGAACAGAACAATTAATTAACGAGCAGAATAAATTTTATCTAAATATACGTATCTCGGTTTTTTTTAGTCATAATCAAAACTTTACGATACTCTCTCGTACATCTGAAAGTATATGTGGCTTAAATTTCATGAAAAAATACGCACAAGTAAATTCACTAAAGCTTTTTATTTACCTCTATCATGGGATCTTTGACTATTGCTGTCAGCAAGACTTTCTTCTAGACCACTGTCTTCTCCCTGAGACCAAGTGTTAGGACCGGTGTAGTTTCCCTCTTTCAGGTAAAGTTCAGGTTCCGGAGCCTGAAATTAAACATAAAAAAACATCTTTTTAATATTTTTTTTATCTTTGGTTATAAGCTGTATGACGTTTTTAAATATAGGGAAACAAAATGAAAGGAGAAATACTGTTGGTTTGACAAAAGATTTAATGGTACCCGTTTGTTAAATATACAAAATAAAGAATTATATACAAAGAAAGTAATGGCTATACGTAGTTAATTTGAAGATTGATAAAGGTGCCCGACAGAGTCTGCCATATAATAAATAGCACGTATGAAGAATTCATTACTTCTCTGAGCAACTATTTTTTAAAAGCAACCCTTCTCGCATTCTTGGGTGGATAATCCGCATTCTCTATGAGCAACAATTCTTCTTCAATCGAAGTTAGAAACGTACTCAAATTCTTCTTTAATATATACTTAAGCTGCTAACGCAACAAAACTCCATGAAAAAGCAAATCCAATACTTCTAAATGGTATTCTGTTCTCTTTTTAATAGCGTTTGTTGGTGACGTTAAAGGGGCCTATGGTGTGGTTCTGCACTGAGATGCTAACAATTTGCATAAGCCTTCGCGGCATAGGCACAGTGAGAATTTCTCACGGCTTGGATATTTCCTTTACGGTGTTCCATTTTGGGGGGCCAACAGGGTGTCAAAAGTTCAATAGTGGAAAATTGTAAATTTAATAAAAAGTTCAATAGATGAAATAGATGATTCATTCAAAAGTTCAATAGATTAAAAGTATAAATTTAAAATATTTTCTTAATTTTGGTTGTTAACGATATAGCTAAGATAAAATTACTTAATTTTATTGAAATTCAGTTGAGTCTTTTAACCCTACACATAAAGCTGGAGAAATCGTTTCAATAAAAATAACTAATTAGAAAAGAATCATATAAAATACAAGCACTTTATTTTAAATATTGGTCTATTTCGATTTTAAGTGCAACTGTAAAAAAAAACTGGAGCACCCTCAACAATTTTCGCACTTGTCACCGTAACTGAACAAAATAGATTTCATTGATAATGACAGTAAGAGAACTAAGATTTGTTGCTAATGGAATTATCATCAATTAAATTATTTGACTCCTGGAAATATTTTTTACTTTATGGAATTCAATTTTTACTCAATATTAGGTAGAAAATGGTCAAATAGTCAATTTTTCAGATTTTTTTTTGAACCCGCTAAATAGTCTTAGGGATATGCCGGATAAGCTGTTAGGGAATTGTGAGGTAGATTACTTGTGCACAAGCAATTCAAACTTTCCCTCTCGTTTCTTAAGACTCAGTGGTTATTGTGCATTGAATTATTATTTATAAACTAGTTTATAGTCCTTAAGTCCCTACAACGTTCTTTTATAATTTCAAAATTCAATCTTACCTGAACTCTGGAAATTTAAAAATTAAGGGTTTTTAGACATGAAGAATCCAAATATATAAACACTTTGGTATGATAAAATTTGTCTTATTTTCATAAATATATATAATAATTCATATTTTTCATAATAAAAAATTTCATTCTTTTTATGCTTTTAGAATGGAAAAGAAATTATCAATTTGAGCAAAAGATACCGAAAAACTGTTGTGTAGGAAATTTTATGCTGTCAAATATGCTTGGGGTTGTCAAATGATATAAGATATGTTTTTTAAATCCCATAATTCAAAAAATCA